>OX336884.1:15902500-16145000 GCA_946959425.1 Argyrosomus regius | reverse complement strand
TGACTTTGTTTTGTCTTGAGGTTTTAAATTTCTTTAACATTCATTCAGATGTTTTTTTTTTTTTTTTTTGGAGGAGTTGCATCTTAAGGCGATTCCACATGGGCTTTAATATTCCCTTGATTTTCTTTTTTTCAGTCTGAGTTGGCTCTGATCTTTATCATGGTCATTCCACTTCAATTCAGTGAAACTCTTTTCTGTTTTAATCTGTCCAGTATGACATTGTTCCGCTTTGCTCTTTGTGTTTCTGCTCTTCTCCTCACTCTCTCTGCTTTGATCCAAAGCAATAGGTGAGTTGAAAGGTTAGCTCGTTCTTTGACCATGACTACTTTAAAATCTTCAACAGAAACACGAGCACAAACTAAAGGAGAGAGGCCAGAACGAGTGTGAATGCATGTGTGTGTGTGTGTGTGTGTGTGTGTGTGTGTGCTCTCCCAGGTGACGGAGCATGGACGAGAGAGATACTCGTTTGATCCCTGGAACAAAGAGAGAGGGGAGGGCAAAGGAGAGAGCAGCAGAGAGAGACAGCAGGAGGGAGAGAGGCAGAGAGACAGGAAGGGGGAGAGAGAGATGAGTGAGAGAGACAGATAGCTGAAGGGTGGAAGAACGTGAGACAGGAGGTTATGGGGGGATCAGGCCTCACGAGGACAGAGCTTTGTTGAAGGGGGTTTGAAGATCACGAGCAGCTTTGTCAAACAGAGTGAGAAGGGAAGGAGAAATTCTGTATCCAAAAACTGTTCGGTGCACACTAATAATTGTAATAGCTAGCTGTGCTGTTGACTGTGGCATGAAACATGGCAAGAAAAAAAATCACATAATTTAATTTCATGGCTGAAATACATTTTTTAATTTACCTCAATAGGTATGTTGCCGCATACGTCTTCTAAAAATTTCGTCCTCCACCTCAATTCAGCAGAGATGAATTTAATGTAACAAACCTCACTGTGAGTAGCTTTGACTGAAACTACTTTCTAAAAACGTCTGTATTGTCCAGAGTAATCAGAAATATGTATTGCTGTTGAATCTTTCAAATGCTGTGAGCATAACAAATCCATCAATACTGCCTCACTGAAATCACAGTATGTTTATATAAATTTTCACAATGACAAATATGTTTTGAAAGATAGCACCCAAAGTATGCCTTTATCAATCTGACAAAGAAACATGTTTTCTGAACACAGCTGCAAAATACACAACCTGAATGTATCTGCAAAATGCTCACTGACAACGCATTTTATTTGTAATATCCAGTCTTACAATACAATACCAGTTTTTAGCAACTAAAGGATGATTAACATTTGGTCATATTTATGGACTCAAAGCAGTTGATATTGATAAAAATCAGTCATAAATGGAAGTGAAGAGACAGGATTTTTTTACTTAATTAATATTGGACCAAGACCTTAGTGTTTCTCTAGGGTTAGGGTTAGGTAAGTGCTTTTGTTGTTCAAACATAACAACGCAGAGAAGTTGGGATGTGTCCTCCTGGTGTGAGGTGTCACACCTCAGTGCTTTAAAGGAGAAACAGTGAACATAATCCAGACAGCAACTATGTTTCCCTCAAAAACAAATGAGTCGTATATAAACATAATTTTCATGCGACAGGGTTGAATCCATTCAGCTGCAGGGATATTTCAAAACCTGGGAAAAGAAGAAAACGATCTGCATACTTACAGTCCACAGTGGTAAGTGGGAGAATATGTTTTTTTTTTTTATAATTTGGGTAAACCCTTTAACACAGTGCTCTCAACAAACAATATTAGCATTTTAGAGTCTGTATTTATAGATCACACCGCAACTGTTTTCTGCAGCTGGACAGTTTCATCATCATGCTGTGTGCACAGTACAGTGAATTCCTTTACCTTGCCTATGCAATCAGCCCCAGAAAACAGCCTACACTACCATCATGGCATTTCACTGATGTCAGAGAAAAAAAATGCAAGGGAAATCATTTTACATCCAGTGCGGTCATCAAGGCTCCTGATCAGCAGGTACTGTAGTGAAAAGTGTTTCGACATGCTGAAACAACTAAAAGGAGGCAGACGGAGGAGAGGAGGAGGCGGGAGGAGAAGAAAGAGTAGAAAACAGAGGTCAAAGCAGTCAACATTTTACAGTACAATTTAATTAGTTGGTTTTTTTTGCCTGGCTTGTAAAACATTTACAAGATACAACATACACAATATTTCCAAATGGTTCTGTAATACATTCTTTCATCTCTAGATAAATAAAAACATTGTGTGATGTTTCTAATCCAATTAAAATCTAATCTGGTCTTGTTCATACTATACATGAATCCTGTCCAAGGCCACTGCATACATTATAATATGACTGGATCACCTTCATGCACATATGCACACTATATTATTATGTACACAGTAAACCAGCCCCCTCAGACTCTCTGTCCTTCAACCTCACATGTCTTCACCACCACCAAAGTCATTCCAGTGCATTGTTAAACTGCAGTTTATGTTAAAGGAAAAAAATCACTATCGCTAATAATATTCCTGTCTGCACTGATATGAAAACACGTTCATTTAAACATTACTCTATACAAAATTATGTGATTGCATAGGAATAAATTGCACATGATGTGATTTTGAAATGTCCTTGGTACAACATGTGCAAAGAAATTCTTGGTGTGTTCGGGTGGTCGTATTCTAAAAAAAAAAAACTGCATACAGTCAGGAGAAAGATAAATTAAAGTTAAAAAACGTGAAAAGTATTGTAGCAAAATGTCTTCGCATGATGTTGATACACATGAGTGAACACAAACCCACCCCCCCATGCCTCACTTCTCCTGAGACACTGTATATTGTCAATGGCTTTCATCAGAAGTGCCTGAAAATACCAGGAAAGCGCACTGTACATCTTTTGTGTGCATGTGCCCGATGGGAATTGAACCAAAGATATGAAACGTGTTTTGTAAACTCAGAGCGACTATCAACCCAGCCCCCACATCCCCACCCACATCTACCTTTTTATTCTCTTCCTTTCACAGAGTCTTTTATTATGATCCTCCAAACATGCCCAAGAGACATGTGAGTCACTCAGAGAGGTTATTAATTTCATCTGAGTGTTGTATGATGAGGCACGAACCTAAAAATAGTAATCTATCCAATTTAAGACAATCAAAATAAAATTGAGTTTTGTATTGTATGATTATAGCCTGTCTCCGCTACTCAACCATATCCCTGTGACTCTGAATAGAAATCAGTTGGTATAGGAAACGGATAGACCTCACCACCTTCCCTTTGTCAAAAGATTGCATATTTATAATAAATACTGGCTACAAAAGTGTGTCAAAAGGTCAAACAGAAGTGGAAATATTGAGTAACTTTGCTGATTTGAATTGTTCAGTTCAATTCAAAGATTTGTAGCCAAAGGAATACATCACCTGTCAAACACACCAGTACATGATTAAAACAATAATGGCACTGATGTCATGGCACTACTTGGATATCCCATTCTAAAACCATAGGCATTAAAATGGAGTTGGATCCCGCCTTGTGGCTAAAACAGCTGCTACTCTTCTGGGAAGGTTTTCAACAAAATTTTGGAGCGTGTCTGTGAGAATTTGTTCCCATTCAACCAAAAGAGCATTTGTGAGGTCAGGCATTGATGTTGGACGGGAATGCCTGGCTCACAATCAGTGTTCTAATTCCTCCCAAAGGTGTTCAGTGGTGGTGAGGTCAGGGCTCTGTGCAGGCTAGATGAGCACCTTCACACCAAACTCATCTAACCATGTCCTTATGGACCTCGCTCTGTGCACAGGGGTAAAGAAATGCTGGAAAATAAAGGGCCTTCCCCAAACTGTTGCTGCAAAGTTGGAAACGCCCTATTGGCTAAAGACTCTTCACCGGAACTTGCCCGGTCCACCACTTTGTGGATGAGCGGTTATTGATCCTTGCCAATAACACCACTTACAGTACAGTTGACCGAGAATTTCACAAATTGACTTGTTGCAAAAGAGGCATCTTATGACGGTGCCACATTTAAGGTGGTTGAGCTCTTTCTTATGCAATCAGTGTGGCTAAAACACCTGGACTCAATAATTAGTGGGGGTATCTGGCAAAACAGTGGATACAGCAATGTCAGTGTAGGGGTTGCAACTGGTAACAGATCACCCAACTGAAACCAACTGCTGGTGGCAGAATATAAGGTTTGCAACCTAGCATCGTGATTGCTTATTATTTATGCTCGTTCATTAGGCTTTTCTTTTTCTCAAGAAAGCTACCTATACATACAGTACAGACCAAAAGTTTGGACACACTTTCCCATTCTCTTAAATGAGAAAGTGTGTCCAAACTTTTGGTCTGTACTGTATATGCATACTGTACATCACCACTGAGCAGTGAAGCTCCAACACATAAAGGAGATTGTCATCACAAGAAAAAATGGCAGCGTTTGTCACTTGTTTAAATGCTTAAAGCAGACTATGTTTTATGTTTACCTGGCAGAAGCAAATGTGGGAGCATCATGATGTGTAAGTGCCACAAACCTCTGAAAGGAAGAGTTTGAGTTGGATGGATGGCGATCACTTTTCACGTCTTTTTTCTCAACATTGGTTTCTTTTAATGACAGTTGCGATCTTTAATCTTTAGTTCTTCTAACAATGACAAGAATAATTATATAATAAAGTTGTTTTTAAACCAAGTAGTTATTATGCTAAAACTTAACCAAACCTTAACTATAGCGGTTGCATAACATTATGAAGAATATTTAAAAATATTTTGTAATTGCCATTTACAACAGCTTTAGAAGGCTGACAAACCCTATTATAGAAGAACACAAAGTGCACATATGGGTCATACATAACGACTCCTGTTGTTTAGTTTGGAGTACCTGTTGGCATGATGATATTTGATAATTTGGTCACTGTCGCTGATGATTCTGTGTTTTCCTGTTCACATACTGAACAGCTCTGATGGTAAAGATAATTTTAAGACATATGTGTGCTTTACCACTGATTATGTGTTTTAAAAAGTGTTTAAAAAGTAGGATTAGGAAGACAGTTTAGGTGATTTATTGGTAGCCTCTCCCTCTGCTTTCTCTCCCTCCGTCATTGAACTAGACAGTGTTGAATCTAAGCTGGTAGCCTTTCTCTCTCCCTCTGTCTCTCTGTCAGACAAGAGCAGTAGAGAGTGCTGACTATGAGCTGGTAGCATGGTGAGTCAGCCAGCAGCTTTACATTTAACACATGCCAACGCTAGCAGGACTGAAAAGGAACGCAGTGGGGGTGCTTTCTCTCCCTCTGTCTTGGTCTCAGTCTGTGGCTCTCTTCCTGTTCCTCCTCCTCCTCTTTGGCTATTTCTCTCTTCTCTTTCCTTCTATCGCATCTCTCTCTCCATCCTCCTCTCCCTCTTGCCACCCATTACCCATTGTTTCCCCTCCTTTCCTCTCTATTTTTGCCCTCCCCCCTCACTCTCATCCCCCTCCTTCTCCATCTCCCTCCCTCTTTCGCTCTCTCTGTAGTCTCCCAGTGGTCTTGCTGAGGGGCATATGCTGTTGCAGGGAGAAGGGGATGTCAGCTTGGATTTCAACCCTATCACAACAGGGGAACACACACACACACACTCATAAACACACACACATGCAGGTATACAGGCACAGGAAGCAAATGGCCACTTATGAAATATGCCGCGTTTCTGTCTCGCACACACACATCCATGCACGGCCATAGACACGAATGCAAACATGGATCAAATGGCCACTTGTACAGTATGTGTGCACAGACAGACACAATGAAAAGAGTCTCACTAGGGTAGAAAACAGTGCTTGTCTGCAAACTGCCTGACAGGCAGAAAATAGCCCTGTCTAAGGAGGTGTGAGAGGAGAGGAGAGGAGAGGAGAGGAGAGGAGAGGAGAGGAGAGGAGAGGAGAGGAGAGGAGAGGAGAGGAGAGGAGAGAGTGTGAGGAAAGGAAGAAGACAGTGGAAAGGAGAGGATAGAAAAAAGTAGAGAGGATAAAACAGAGGAGAAGGAAAAGAAAACGTGTGCAATAGAGAGCTACAGTGTATTATATATGGAAACTAGATCGCACCAGAAAACCAACACCTACTAACAGCTAAATGACAATTTGTTCATAATATTCTTTCTTTCATTATCCACATCGTTCCCTCCTTCACAACCATTTTCTGCCAGTGTGCTCCTTTGTTTTCCTCTCTCAGCCATCTAGTTGTGACCCCCTCCTCCCCCTAAAATTCTCTCGCAGCTCCTGATACGGTATCAATGACCTTAGCTCAGTACAGCATGGTCACACTGGCCTGACCAGAATCCCATTACTGACACCCTTCATGTGTAACATTACTAGACTGTGTGTGTGTGTGTGCCTGTATGTGTGTGTGTGTGTACGCCTGTATACATGCGTGACATTGCCCTTTCCATAGCAACAACAATATTATTGGTGGTGCGTAGCAGACAGACCCACACACACACACACACACAAACACATCAGGACTCTAGCACACATGCATACACAGGCAGACAAAGATATAGCTGAATACAAAAAACATAGCAGCATGTTCTTAGTGACAAATTTAGTAAGGCACACACCCAACCACAGACACACACACTTTTCAGAATTATTCTTATTATTTTACAGCTGCCTTCTCCAAAGTTATTAATCCCCTACACAGGGGTTTTTGAAATGTTTCCGTCTGGGAACCAAGCTCATTAAAACAGCACTCATGTGGGTAACGACCAGAAAAAAAGCCCTCTGAAACAATATGTGACTTGACGCTCAGTTTAAAGCAGAAAAAAAAAAAAAAGTTTATGTGAAATGTTTATTTTTCTTCTCATATGACACATGAGGTTTTAAACCTCCACAATGGTTTAAATGTTTAAATACCATCATTTTATGTAGTTAAACACATTTGTTGTATTTGTTGTACATGAGGAGCATCTGCTCCACTGCCTCTGAGGGTTGCAGTGGGCGGGCTCTGCTATGATTATGTAAATCAATAGCAAATTTGCCAATACAAACCCTCGTCCGGGAGGCAGCTCCACTCAGCCATTAATCAAGGCTCGGGAAAATAGCCTTTATAATGATCTTAATGATTTAACTTTGATTCATTGTGTAATACTGCTATAATGTTAATACCTAACCGCCACCTGTTAGTATAAAGTAACCTCACATTATGCTTCATTCGAGAAGATTAAGATTGAAGAGTGAGCACAGTTATGTTTGAATGATGGCTTTTCTTAGTCTTCACTGCAAAGTTGAGGAATGATCTAACAAGCTGAAAATGAATGAAACTACCAGGAATATATCTTTCTACATCTCGGGCGGCCTTTGGATAACACACATAAAGACTCCCATCTGGTCAAAGGCCCTTTGAAGGCCAATACTTATAGACTAAAGGATTGATTAGATTTGACTTTAACGGAAGAATGGCTGCAATTTTATAAGCTGCTGTTGAAATTGCTGCATCAGCCCTATAGTGGCCATATGGTTTGTTTTGTAAGGATGGAACTGGCAGCCATGATGCTCTTAGTCAAGATGCTCTGAGTGGAGTTTAGGTTTAGGGAAGAAAATGTACATACAGTATGAATAAGGTCTGAACTCTTCCGGATTATGATGCATAATAAAACAGTAGATTGTGATTTTTGTTCTCCTGAGACAAAGCTTTGGTCGATTGTTGTCCTGAAAAGAGGACAATGAAATTGAAAAGAACCTACAATTGCATAGCTTTGGATGAAAATTACAGTAAATGTGGACAAAGACTTACACAAATGTGCAGAATATTACAAAAACACCTTGTGGGTCACACTCAAAGCTTCTTATCTGACCATATATTATGTTACAGCATACAGATCCAATATGGTGGCTGTCAAATTCAACAAGGTTGGCTGATTTTTCTGCAAATTATTCTCAATGATTAATGGTCTTATTACTATAGTCGCCCCTCCCTCCTCCTCAAACGCACACAAGAGAGATACAAGTATATGATTAGAGGGGTGAAAATGAGAGGAAAGAGGAGCAGTGCAGAAAATAGAGGGAGACAGAAGATGGAAAAGCAGAAAGAGAGATGGGGAGTGGCTGACAAAACTAACAACATAAAACCGAGCTTACAGTGGATGTGGGAATCCTTGCATAGCTACACTGATTGATGTCTTTTCGTGCCATCTTACAGCAGCTCTGGGGTATTTTAATTTTTATACCAAACAAACGAGAAACAAGCTCTTCACCCCAAATGCCTCACATAATTAAACAAAAAAAAAGAATGAACTGTTGTCGGGATAATGAAAACTATGTGTGGCAAGGGTGTGAAAAAGGACAAATCTACATAATGCACATTATTGTCGAATTAACAGTGATAACAGCCAGTGCATGTTTAGTTGTCGTACTTTTGCTTTGGCAGCTGGGGGTAAATAACTCAACAATAGACAAGACAAAAATAGATAAATAACAACAAACAAGTACTCCGAGCGGCGCCTGGCATTTGGATGCTCTACATATTACAGCATTCATCTGGAAACAGTGATCATTGATGAATTTTAAAAGCCCAATATTACTGTATTTGTGTGTATTTGTTTGGGTGTGTGCACTTGTGTAGCTGTATATGCATGTTTGTGTGAGTGTCCGTGAGAGGAAATGCTCTTTTAGATAATGGCTGTATCTTAACCTGACACGTTGTTGAAACACTTGTACCGGTTTGCCTCGACTCTGCATTCTCCACTGGAATCATGTAAATTTGTACCTCCGCAGACTTGTTAAAACATTGTTTTGTGTTATAGAGGTCAATGCAGTAAAGTTACACTCATTTGTGCTCCCCAAAGAAGTGGTTCATTTGGGGTAAAACAACATCTGTTCCTTCTGTTTGCATGATGTGATATGGCATTTTCATGGTTTGCTGAGCACAAACTTCCTTGTAATTGGTTTGCTTTTCTCCTAGCAAATACAATAACCCCTGTTGGAGGTGATTTCCTACTAGGGGAGAGGAGAGATGCTACTATTTGCAAAACAGTTAATCTACATTTGTTTGAGATCTGCAAATGACGAGGTAGTTGATTTGTTGAATAAATACGGAAGTGATACACACACTGAATAGTCTTAATACACTAAAGCAAGACACTAGTTCATTTTAAACTGTTTATCAAAATGTGTTTCCCCATCATCACCCTGAACTTTGCAGCTGAGTGAACACCACTGTTAAAACAATCATTAATATGATCACATTTTCAATATGAACAGTACATAACTTTTGTATCAACTTCTTGTTTAATTAACGTTTCATTTCATTTCTTTTTGTGATAAAATCTGCTACAATTATGAATAATGAGAAATCAAAAACTTATATTGTCGCATACAGCGCCCCTGCTAGGACTGTAACTTGTAATTTGTGAAAACAAGTGCAGAGTGATGGGGAGAAACGCTATTCCTGCAGTACTGAACAGATGCACAGAGGACAGGCACCAGTAGAGCAGAGAAGACCCACCAGGACGAGAAAAAGTGAAGAACTGGCCTCACTAATGCTAGATTAGAAATCTAAATAATTAGACTAACAACGCAAAGTGCACAAACAAGCAACTCTGTAATACTGCAGCAGAAAGAAGAACTGAAACAAACCCAAAAACTTTAACCAGAGTGTCAGTTGATTGTCTATTTCTCCCTAATTATATTATATACCTTTAACGAGATAGGACAATAGCAAATATGTTTTACATTTTGACTATTGTCAAATTCATCCCTGTCATTTGCTCTATGATGACTCACTGAGGGGCAGAGGAGAGCTCACGAAAGTCAAAGTCGCTGCCTCAAGTACAATTTCTTCTTAGTTTTTAAGCTGAGGAGCAAAAACTGCTGCTCACGTCACTCAAGATACCGCAGAGACACTGTCCAAAAATATCATTTGTGTGAGACTTGTACATGAAGGCAATGTTCTAAAAAACGGAGTTGGAGAGATTTAAATCTTATTCCAGAGTGTGACACTTTAAACTGCAGGTCATCAAGAAATAAAACATTTCTGCAAATAAGCTTTATGTTATTTTAAGCTGAAGCTTTACGTTAGTATGAAAAGAACAGCTGGAGATTAATTCCAAGTCTAGCTGCGGTCTGGTTAAGAGCTATAGTGTGTTATATTTAGGGGGCTCTATTTTTACAGAATATAGCATAAATTAAATACAATATGTATATCTAAGTTTTCATTGTGTATAATCACAAGTCTGCTCTAGATAGGGTCTTTCCGTGGCCCGTGTAGTTTCTCCATGATGCTAGTAAGGAGAAGGTGAGGCGAGGGAGGTGAAACTAAATCCTACACACTGGTTCTTTAACATTGTATACAAAAAACTTTTTCCTGCAGCAACAGACGATTTGCTTCATGAGCAACATCAGTCCTTTAAACAGCCAAAGTATGTCCACAGAACTGCACCTTTTCTCCTTCCACCTTATCGTACTTACTGCACATCTTCCTTTTAATGCACACACAGTGAGACAATGCAAAAAGCTAGATAAAATGAAAAGAAAGAATGCTCTCGGAGGATAACGAAACGAAAAGAACGATGGGAAGGGAGGGACGGTCTTAGAAAGGGGAAGAAAGTGGGAGGCAGATAGAAAGCGATAGAGAGAAAGTTAGACGGAGAGAGATAAAGAAGGAGTGGGGTGACTTAGAGACAGAGGGATGCATGGAAGAAGAGATGGTTGTGACTAGAAAGGTGTGATGCAAGGAGCAGGATGAGTCTCTAATTAGTTTTTTCAGCTCAAACTTCAATCTCTCACTGTGACCTTAATAAACAGATGATATACGCACACATGCAGATCCATGGCTGCATGCGCACACACATTCTCACACACACATACACACACACATACACAGCGTGATGAAAGTGTTACCTCAGCATTTTCCAGCTAAATGTACTCATTAGCCTAGTTGCACATGGCTGCCTGGGAAAACAACAAAGTCAGCTCCAGAAAGCAGAAAGCATTCATCTAAGAGGCTGTCAGAGTGGGAGACAGAGAGCAGAGGTCTCAGCACTACCAGAAACTCGTGGCTGCATTATTTTTTTCTGAGACTGACTCAGATTAGATGCTATTATACACATTTTCACTACATGTTTATTCAAGCAATTTTTAACTTCTGCTCCCCGAGCAGTCGCAAAAAAGAACTGTCATAATGAATGCTAACCATCAGTTTCAATTAACCAGTACTAACAATGTTTATTTTTCTGTTTCAAACCGGTTTTATACCCTTCCAACTCACTAAGTAATATTTACCGGTCAAGGAACACTTTAGCTTATAGCACTGTTTGCAAAAAGAGAAACACAAAGATGCAAAGCAACAAGAAGAGTGAGGGACTTACATGTTTACTTTTTAGAGCACCTGTTGCTTTAGGGTAAGTTTGGAAATGCATAAAAATGGTTATAGAGGCATGGTGAGCCAGATCCATCAAATACCACAGAGCAGTGATTATATGTGAGCTATAGGGATGAACGCTCCAGTCATAGATTGGCTGTCCCATGGATAACAAGCACAGTCCGATCTCTGTCTCTGCATACTTTACAGTATATATGTGCAGGAGTGCAGGGGCTGGAATCTATTGCAGCACATTGGGAGAAAGGTAGGGTATGCTGTGGACTGTCCATCACTGCACAGACAGACAGACAGTACAAGCCACTGTTCCACCATGACATCTAGCCCACAACAAACCTAAATGTCCTAAATGTGATTAAAACTTGGAATCCAAAGGAAACATGGAGGAGCCAACAGGAAGAAACATCAGTTGCTACCTGATTGCGGGGCTACAGTCAGTCTGATAGAGCATGTGTAAACCTTTAGACCTTGGTGCCTTCTCACCCATGGTGCAAAATGTAACAGATCCAGAGTTTTGTTAACAATTCACAGGTTCAGTTGTTTTGAGACTAGATAATATCTGATGTAGAAATAAAAGTTGATATCAAATTGTTTTCTCTCACTGGTAACTACCAGGTAGATAGTTGTATTTACTGCCCGTGGGCAGGTACTAACACATGGAGGATTTCTTTTGTCAACCTGCAAAAGCAAACAGCTCTTTCAAACATTCTTCTCGCTCCTTCTAGTTAATGAAATATTGGACTGTGTCATGATTCAAAGGTTGAGCTTCTGGCAGAATCTGCTGGGCGAGAGGAGTTCATAAGTATTTCTGGCTGCTTTTGAGCAAATTCCAGCCCCACATGAAGTTTCAGGCGAGGAGAGTCTTGGTTTCAAAAGGACACTGGGCTTTGGTAGACCCACACAGACAGAAAGCACATGGGAGAGAAGAGGCGAGAGGGAGATGTTGTTTTCTGGGTGCTTTAGTTATGTAGCTTATAAATTTGTAAACATTTTTTTGGTTTCTTGAAGTGACATTGCAGTAACACAATTCCTTTCCTGACAGTAAATTAGGTCCTCTGAGACTTTTTGCTCTTCAATGCCCAAACTAAAGGCTGAAGTGAGGTGGTTCCATCCCACAAGTGGAGGAAGCCTGTAATGACTTAAGACCTTGACCAAGAGTGCTCTCGGCAGAGATGACAGTTGGAAGTTGTCTTTGAGTGGGGACAGAAAAATAGAGTATCATTGTTCAGCTTTTCAGGGAAACTAAAGGTACCCTCAATGTAAAAACACACAGTGGAACAGAGGCTAGTGAAACACAAGCAAGCTCACAAATAAAGTAGCCTGTCTATGCCCCACCCACTGTGATCAATCCCAACAAGTGTGCAGGACACAAACTGACCCCATCCAGCACCAGTGATGCAGCCAGCGTGCGGCCATTTTGGTACCATTTTATTTACTAATTACACTATACTGTTATTACTTTCTACTTTACTACTAATTTCACGATCAGGGCTGACCTAGGACTTTCCCTCTTTGTTGCTGAGCAGCCAGGATGGCATCCACATTCACTTCATATTAAGGTACTTTAATATTATTATCCTTATCTCTACCACCCTACACCTCACTCATCCACACACGCTTTGAACAATGATGCCTAACATTCTCATATTTCATTATGAGTTGTTAGCTTTGCTTTAATAAATACATTGTCGTGTCACATGTCATTAGTGTGTGGACTCTTTCCTTTGTTGCAAGCCGTGAGCTATGTTTGTCACAACCCTCTCCTCAACGGAGATAAAATTAAGTTGATCCTAAAAAAATGTCTTGTTAAAGAAACTGATACAGAGATTGGGAATAGATAGATAGATAAATAAATAAATAAATAATCTGTGTATAAACAATTAGTGGAAGTGGTAATGTAACTTAATCCTGGCTGCATGTATGTATGGTACCCATCTTATTCATGGTTAACTATTAATTAAGTGATTTTATTTATTTGTTAATATATTTTGTGGCAGGGATTTAGTTGATTACACACATTCTCAAACATATTTATCCAAACATTTTTAGATTTTTTTTCTTCTCCAGCTAGAAAATCTTTTTTTTTTTCCAGCTTCTGAAATAATTAAGCAGCAACTATCTGTTGGTAAGAATATTGTCAAGTCCCAGGTGAATAAAATAATTGGGGCATTCAGAGGTTGCATTCATTATTTACATTCACTACTGTCAGTAATGATTCAAAATGTGTATTTACATATAAGGAGTTAAATCATTGACACATTTAACACATATTATTGCTCCCATTGCCTCACATACAGGCTATAAAAGGATTAAGTCTGTTTATTGATATTATACTATTATAAACATTATATGATGCACTGTATAGTGTACTTGGATATTGTTAAATAGATAAACAACATCTGCGTGGAATCAATTTTCAGTCTCAGTGTGAAGTGATTTAAAGGTGAATGCTTTCACATCACGAGTGAGGAAATATATTCATTTAGATTATGATTGAGAAGTACAGCGTATTAATTGAGACCCAGTGGTGGTGTGATAATTGAGGAGTTCAATTTATACATATTCATTACACCATAATGTGCTGTATATATAATCTGTGAGAGCTGAGCTGGAGATGCAAACAAGCTCCCAGTGAAATGTTTTAATTGGCCTGTTCTATTTCCATTTCAATAACATGTCCCCTCCTCTCCTCTTCTCCTCCCCTCCCCTCCTCTCCTCTTTTGTCCCCTCCACTTCTCTCAAGCTGTCCTGTCTGATATTTGACATGTTGGCTCGCTCGCTTCTTCCTGTCAATGGATCAGTTAACTCCATAATTTGGATCTCTGTGTGTGTGCACAGATAAAGACTAGTGTGTGTGTGTGTGTGTGAATGGGTGAGTTTGTGTGCGATTAGATGCAGCAGGACAAGAGTAACACAGGAAGTTGAAAGAGGAGGAGATGGGAAGATGAAAGGAGAGACATGAAAGGAGATGGGACGAAGAGAGAAAAGTTGAGATTTTATGAACACTACAAGTGGAGGTCTGGCAACTGATATGAGATGTACTTCTGATCAGAAGCCATTGCAGACTGACGCCACCAAAACTGTAATCCAAAATTATTCAGAATAGGGCCATCTTATCAGCACTTGAATTCAAATTACCAGAGTTTTATAACCTTCAACTGTAAATCTAGTTCAGACTAATGTGTGATGCCATAATAAACTTACAAACTAAATCCCTAAAGTCAAATTCAAGGATGTTCAAAGAAGTTGAGAAACTCTATTTAATGATTATTTTTTGCCACAAACACGCCAGGAAGACTGTGTGCAGTCAGTTATAGATACATAATACATACAACTGATTATAAAAACAAATCATCATCAACTGTCTATTATTTGTACGCATACAGTACATAACCCTTCATTTCCCTAGATACCCTTGATAATGCATCATATAATCAAAGTAAGACAGAAATGTTATATAAAAACTCCTTTTGGACAATAAACTAGAAAAAAAGAAAGAGAGAAAAAAAAAAAAAGATTATTGGATAATAAAAGGAGGTGAATTGTCAATAGTATTATCAGGATAACAAACACAGTTAAAATTGGAAAATATAAAAGGTATATAAATAAAAATAAATACATATTACAAACATAATTCAAATCTGTGATGAGTTCTTGAAGACTGTAATAAATCAGTTCTTCCTCTGAAGGTTGGAGCAGCAATGTTTACAAGTCCCATCATGGCTGCACTAGAAAGTCTCTTGATTCAGTCAAGTCAGGAAGCAAATTTGCTTCAACAATCAACCACATAAAAACCTCTGGCCACAACTGAAATGATTCCAGTTTGATAGTTGATATTTAGATGCAGATGAAGAGGAAGGAGGGAAAAATAGTATGGATAAGAAAGAGAAAGAGATGAAAAGGAAACAGGGTGGAAAGGATGACTCCTATTCTGTCTCCATAATCAAACCCATCCTCTTCTATTCCACTCTTTCCTTTTTTCTCCTCTTCTAGTTTGTGTTCTTCATTCTCTCTCCTCTTTAGTTTCAATTCCAGCAACACTTGATTCCCTATTTCTCCCCCCCCCCTCCATCAGCCCTCTTTCTCTGCCTTCCTTCCATTTCAACCCCTCTTCATGCATCTCCCTCTCTCTTTCTATTCGTCTTTGTGTACCCTGCCATTCTCCGTGCTGCCCCAGGCTCAGACATATGGCGCTCTCTCTCTGCTATTGTCATCCATTAACACAGTTGTCGGTGGGAATTACAGACACATAGCGCAACATGCAAGGCTGTGCTCTAGCTTCTGACGTTAAAAAAAAATTAGCAGGTGTCAAAAGAGCAAGAAAATAAACCTGCAACACTACAAAATAAAATATTTTTTCTGGTGAAAGATCACTTACTACTTAGTAACCTTATTTTAATGTAAGTCCTTCTTGGCATATTAAATATTAGCACTTTATTTACTGATTTGAAATAAAGACTCTTGTACATTTAGACTGAATTATGGGTAGCTACAATGGCTGAGCTCAAAAACAGAAACGTGTTCAAGGAAAAGAAGTCCTTCTGACTGTTGTTTTGACTGTCCAACATTCACCACCCGATGGTTGAATGATAACAATGTTCAGTCCTTTGCAGAGGACAGCTGCTGTCAGCTTAGATTTACAACAGCTAGTGTTTACTCCAAGTTTCACAGTTATAAAAGTCATCAAACATCCATAGAAACTTCCCAAACTATCCCAGGAGCATAATCTATTTCTCTCCTATCCATGCATATGTTCCAGTTGGTGGTGTAGCTTCTAGCACTTTTTTGTTTGTGATAAACTCTAAAACATAATAGCTTATTTCATTGAAGTGACCTCTTGGAAGTACAGTGCTAATACAATATGTTACTATTGATAGCCTTGATAATATACAATATGATATGAACTAGGATATCAGTACTGAAACTGCTGAACTGCTGATATTTGTGTTATATAAAATAAATGTTACTTTCATTCAGAACATTAGGTTGTTGAAATTCGTAAACAGGGAGCTCTGTGATGTATTCTTAAAAAATTAAGCAAAGGTCAGTTAGCCCACTAGCTTTTTCACCTGTCATTAACTCACTGATGATGTACAATCCAAAATCCCAGGGGGGTAAACAACAATATACACACACACAACAATATAGAAAGCTGACTAGCACTAGCATGGTCCCAGCTGGCTAGCATGTTAGCACTTAGCTCACTAGCTACAGTAGTTTACCTAGCCACCTACTAGTTACTAGCCCTGCTAGTAGTCCCTATATGCAAGGATTAAAGTGGGCAATCTCTGTGGCTGTTAAGTGAAGTCAAGGTAGAAAAACTGCAGTTCCTCGTGCGGCCACTTGAAGGTGGCTACAGAACAAGTCAATCTCCATAAGCACCCGTATTAAAATGCCCAACTTCACAGCAGAAATAAACCTGTTTACAGCCTGGTACAAAAAACTGTTTTGGTCTCTATAGTTAATTTCCCCGTTCATGACAACTGAACTAGTGGTGATTTTTTTATATAGGCCAAATTGATTGTATTATAATTATCATAGCTTCATTCAGCCCGGCTCAGCTCCACCCACGCTCCACACCTTTGCCTATTTTGGGGCTAGTGGGGAGACGGTGGAAGCAGGAATGCCAAAATGGCGGTGCCACCACACTCTGAGCTTCACAACAGCTCTTCAGAAACAGGTGACATTATAGATACTACCTCCATGTTTTATACTGGCTGATGATGATTCCACTGGCCCACTATAACCCCTGCCTATATGTCAGCAGACTTACTGAACCGCACAGTGTACTTTGCTGTTGACCAGATCTTTAGCCAACGTTTATAGCAACCTAGCTAGATACATTATTTTACTGATTTTCAGTAGGTGATAGTTAAACTGCACATGGAGTCGGCCATTTTCATGGTTTAAGGTCCCAAAAAGCTTCAAGAACATTTCTTGCTCAATACGCTGAGAATGACTTTCCTACAGGTCTGTTTCTCTTCACATCTAACACAACCTTTCCAAACATCACAGCAGAATGAACACAGCTGCAACTTATAAAATCAAGTGTGCTAATTAGGAAGTGGTAACAATATTACTAATTCAATTAACCGGCTCCTTAGCTCATCCAACAAACCATTGTGAAAAGGCTCACGTTAATAATCTATTATTATAGCTACTTACAGTATGTTAAACAGTTAATTTAGTATGTCGATGTTGCCGTATAAGAAAACAAAATGTGGACTTTGTATAAAACATTACAAACAAAATGTGGCCATTCTAATTAGATGGTTTTCAGATAAAAGTAAAGTTTCCATCTCTTCTCTGCAACAGACTTGATCACCACAAGTTTGATCAGACTGGATGGAAAATCACAGCACGAACACACACGCAAACACACGCACACACATCTCCGAAGTTCTAATTAAAGTGGTTGTGATGACAGAGCTTGCAGTGTGATGTAGAGTATTACACAGCAGTCACTCTCACATTCACAATGATGTGTGTATGTGTGTGTGTGTGATACAGGGAGAGTGAGAGAGAAAGAGATAGTAGCTCTATAATAATCAGTCTATAGGAAATGGAAGAGCAGAGAGCTGTGACAGCTTGTCCCAGCTAACTGTCACTTGCACAAACACAAACACACCTATGCGCGCACACACACTTACATCGATGCTAATCAAACCTTACAGTTGTTACATCTGATCCAACATCAGAGCACTATTTAAAGATATTCTTACTTTATTGTGCAGTACGCAATAGAGATGTGGGAACTGCAGCGTTTCTTGGGTGGTGTGGAGCAGCTGAATGAGAAGCAGGTTTTTAATGACAACATGACAGCTGAGCTGTAATTTGCAACATGAGAATAAGAGCTGGCTGCAGTCACTGCAGCAGCAGCAGCAGCAGTGGTGCAGGATAGATGACACTTTTTTTTTGTAAAACATGTAGAGTGAAAAGTCAGACAGATTGACACACAGTCAGGTATGGAGACAGACAGATAGGCGTGCAGGCAGGGAGACAGAGCCTGAGGTGATGTGTTTACATCCCTCCTTCATCGTCTGCAGGTTTTGAGTCTGTTTGAAGTTCTCTCTTTCTGCGATAGGTTTTGTTAAATCTTGTCAGATTGTTCGCTCACTTTTTTCTGAGTTGTCAGGAAAAGACGTCTTTAATCTTTCCTTATCCCTTGTATCTGCGAAGAAAAGACAAATACAGCTCTTTTCCTTTTTTTCAGCACATAATAAGATGAAGCTCACTAGCTATGTCCATATTCCAATAATCTACAGCTTGCTTTGATATTATAGCTGTTAGAGGACATGTTAAAGAAATTGACATTTCAGATCTTCAATCGTGTGAGCAGACTGAAGGTATGTGGGAGAGCAGCAGATTCAACAATTAAAATTTTGTGTTAACACTATGCAGCAAACCTCTCACTCTCATACACCTGGGAGTTGAATTACACTCAGTTTTGGGAATGTTTTTCAAAAATGAACATGTTACACATAACAGAGCTCATATTTAATGACCAATTACAGTGCTCAGAAAGTAAGTCCCAGAAGAAACATATTACATACTTTTTATATCATAATTATTACAAAGGATGTGGGTGTCCGGGTAATTTGTAAAAGAGAAACATTGTGACAATTAAAGTACATATTGCAACATATCATATTTGTTTGTGAGGAGCTGTAGTAGAAGTAGTGTGTCTTAGTTTTGTCTTTTGTGTTTGCAACTACAGTAAAACTTTATGTATTTAAGCATATATTTGAATGGCAGTCAACAGTAAATCTACTTACTAAAGTGAATGAGCACCTGTACAAACTATGTGACCTTCATAGAAGGATGTGTTCCTGCTCTGAGCCAGTTGGGGGAATACAACCTTCTGTCAGTATCAAGCATTAATGTATAATGTTTCTAGTTGTTTGTCCCTTGCTGCTAATCTGCCACCTACTGTAACACAAAATGAAATCTACACAGAGGAGAGGGGAGGAGAGGAGAGGAGAGGAGAGGAGAGGAGAGGAGAGGAGAGGAGAGGAGAGGATTCAACAGAGCAAACAAAACAGTGTAGGATGAAGTGAACTGAAGTGCAGAGCAGAGAAAAGCGCCACTGAACGTCCTAATCTTCAGTGACTTTGTTGGAAAGATCTGGAATCCTTGACCGTTAAAGTTAATCTCATCATAATACGAGTCTATTTTCCAGCTCACAGTTTGCTGACAGAGGAAATCATCATGCTGGGGAGAAACCAAGCGTTCACACTTCAAATTACCGGTGACCCCAATGCACACACACACACACACACACACACACACACACACACACACACATGCATGCACATTAAAAAAGACAAGAGCATAATCACAGCACACGCACGCAACATAGAGATAGAGTAAATGAACAGATGTACAAAGAGCACATGCTGACACACACATGCACATGTCCAGATGGACACATGGACACACATACACACATGTGTCCCTTCCTGAAAAACACCACCCTACAGTTTAATGCTTTTACTATTAACAAAATACTGAATATGTGCCATATTTCAGGGATTACTGAGTTGACATTGTGCAGGGAGGTCAGGAAATCCCAGGAAGTTCTTGTCAAAGTTCTCCTTGAAGTCGGGCCTTGTTCCACAGACTATCATCAAATCATTCTCACCCTCATATATCTTTACAGCCTCATAAAAAACTGTTTTCAATGCAAGCTGGATCCAGACAAGCATAAGCTCCTAACGTACATGTGGACAACAATCTGAAAAAAGCCGCTTGAAAAGTAAAATGTAAAGAAATGCATATCATTTGAAACTGAACACCAGTTATTACCTGGAAGGTTTTAAAGGTGCAGTGTGTAAGTTTTGGGGCCTCTATTTTCAGAATAAGGCAGACATGGAATGTAATATTCATAACTATGTTTTCATGCATGTATATTCACCCGAAAAAAAAGAAACTTTTTATTTTTGATCCTTTTCTACAGGGGAGCAGGTCCTCTTTCATGGAGGCCGCCATATTGAAACACCATGTTTCTACAGTAGCCCAGAACAGACAAACTACATACTGACTCTAGACAGGGCCTTTCAACTGTTGTTTCTGTTGTAGGAAGGTGAGAGTTATGTGAGGAGATTACACTACTAGATGCAACTAAATTCTACATGCTGGAACTTTAATTCAATAACCAATAATCCAGACCTGAATTAAGTCAGCCTATTGTTAGCCAATGTATGCTGTTACTGTTTGATCCCATTATTGTCATGACATGTTCTACCCTTATCGTTTTGCCATCTTTTGGTCGGAGCATTCAAAATTTTCTCAGCTCGGCTCTTTAATTAAACAACTTTGTTGTCTCCCATGATGAATCAAGACAAAAATATATGCTATTTTTAAAACATAATAGGAGTTGTCATGTCTAGTGAATAATTCAGACTTTGCTGGGCAGTACTTGTCTCCATTACTCTCTATCTCACAGCCTATACCCAGCTCCATTGCAGGACAATGAGGTCCCACCTGCTTTCTGTTTGTGTTCCTGTCCAGGAACAACTTGAACAAAATTTGTGTCCTGATAAAACAATGAAGAGGCCCACACAGGGGCCACTGTGAAAGACACTGTGTGAAGAGAGAAAGCAGCTGAGGCAAATGCAGGAAAAAGCAGAGTGCTCTAAAAGTCACTTACAATTTGGAGAGCTACTTAGTCAAGGTCATTACTGCACTGAGTCTGTGCATGTGGTGTGTGTGTGTGCGTGTGCGTTCCTGCATATGTGCATATATCTGTGTGTCTGCCTTGCGAATACAATATTGCAGCCATTTTCAGCTATACTAGAGTGCAGTAAAGTGTCTGACAGAAGTGCTGACTGTAGATTACAGTGGCTCTAAATCTGAGCCAGGTATTATGAAGCCAGTGTGCTCCACAAAACTATGTGTCATTTTCAACACCCATGAATGTATAATTGGATGTAACAGGCAACCTGCTGTGTTACTTATTCCAGACAACATTTCCTAATAGAAAAATACATGGTGTCAACACATGGTGTCGGTAATGGTGTGGTGGTTTGGTGCCAGTCAGAAGGTGACAGGTGAAGGTGAATTTTTGACAACAGCCCAGTCTTTCAGCAGACCTAAAATGAGCATTAAGTACATATCGTCAGTCTGCATGTTGCACAGTGGTTGAAATGTAACAGGGAAAAAAGAATAGGTACAGTATCTCACATAACCATAGACACACAAAATTGCAAATTGCATCAACATCACCTTTCATAAATTGTTGTCATTGGCAAATTTTAGATAGGTTTGCAAGTCCTACAGGTCTCTTGCAGGCTCATGCGTTGTTTGCAAGTGCCATTTGTTTTGATTTGTGAGACGTGTCAAAATGCAAGAAGAAATGCCCTTATGTTGCAAATCGCAGCTTGCATTTTGCAGATTTGTTGAAACAGGCAAATCTAATTTTCCCGTTTTCAATCATGCCTTCAAACATAAAACAAACGCAGAAGCAACAAGTGTCTTAAGTGACTCTTTCCTCTTCGCATCAAAAGCTTTTTTTTTTCTTGCCAATAGAAGAACAGCGTTTAACACAAGAGGGCAGTCACTTCAACTGTATTAATACACGTTCAATACAATAGAAAACAAAACCACAAAAAAATGACAAAATATGCATAATGCTGCCATTACAAAAGCAACAATTTATTTGTCCTTTTCTAAATTCCACTTTAAAATATTTTATCTTGTTAGGAGGATTTTATATCTGATTTAATGTTGTGTCTCAATGTATGTGATGCAACTAATAATAAATGAAGCCAATACCTGCCTCTAAAAATATTATAATATCAAACCATACCTCCAGAAAAGTTGTAAATTATAAGTTGTTTTAAGTAAATAATATTCAGCAAATTTAAATAAAAACAAGCAAAATGAAGATTGCCCACAACTTTGCAACAATAAATCTTGTTAAAAGTCTTCAAAGAGTAAAATATTCTACATTTGAAAATGCAAGTTTTGACCAGTACATGTCATCATAATAATTCTGTAATGACTATAATCTTCTTTTATAAAACAACTAATATGTCATCCCAAGCACCGCTCCCACTGAAAACTGCCAAGAACTGTGACTATGATGGATACACTTGTGCAGTCATTTACATCACAACAGAAGCTCCATTTAATGTGTTTCTGCATTGCACTACGGTATGATTAAATAATAACTCGAGTGTTACAAAAACTACTCCAGACAGGGGATTCCTTACAGACTGAATAGGGACAAGTGTGGCTATGTGCAAATGATTCAGAAACACAGTCCATAACATCATGCCTGACGATCAAATGTTTGGAAGATGATTGATCTCAAGTTCAATCCAACAGCTAAGCCGGGAGGGGGAGAGAGCAGGACAAAAGACTGAGCGGAAAGAGAGAACAAGAATGCAGTTCGGGAAGAGAAAGAGTGTGATAAGCAGCATGTGTGTGCCTCTAACCACCAGCTGACACTCTTCATCTGTTGTGTTGTGTCTGCACGCCTGTTTCACCATCGGAGCACTGTGGGTTTGTCTGAATACATCAAAACAGCCAGGAAAACAGAGAGAGAGAGAAAGACAGAGAGAGAAAGAAATAACGTTTTCTTAGAGAGACTCCGGCATCAGCTCTCTGTCTCACTTTCTCTTTCTTTCATTTCTCTCTGTGTAATATCATTTCCCCACTCTGTCCTGCTTTTATCGCTCTACCCCCCCCCCCCCCCACACACACACACACCCCTCCCCTCCTCCATGCTTTCTCTCTCTGTCTCTCGCTCAGCGTCTCCTCTCAGAAGCAGAGTTGGGAGTTGGGAGCAAAAGGCAGGAGACAGACAAGATAAAAGCTGTTTCCTGATTCTTCAGCTCTCAGCTTCTCTGCTGTCAGGCAAGAAGACAGCTAGTCAAGACAGAGAATTTCCAGCTAGATGTATCCCTGCACAGCTGCTGCTGCCGCTAACAGGCAGACAGACAGAGAGAAAAGAGGTGGAGAAAGACAGACAGAAGGATAGACGGAGAGGCAGAGAGACTGGTAAGCTGATATGTAGACAGGTAGAAACACAGGCAGCAGAAGATGATCCTGGAGACCTTCACTCTGACCCCTTTGATAAAATGCAGACAAGTTTGTGTTTCAAAAGCAAAGAGGAAAAACTTCTTATTATAACATCCTGTTGGTTAGAAAAGAGTGATAAAACGTGTGACATTAATTTTAAACTGTTGCCAGGGTCACTAATGATACTGGAAAGAGAAAAAGTAAGTGATGGATGCATTAAAAGTAAAATATACACTTGAGATGTGGAAACATGCACATGAAAAGAAGATGGAGAGAATATATAGTACACCCCACTGACTATAAAGATGGCCAACATGACAGCTCCTCAAAAGTGAAGTCAAAACATCTGGCTGCAGCATAGGTCATAAGCCCAGTCCTCTCCATGAGAACAAATGGGACATATGCCAAAATAAAAACTTGTACACATCAAATAAGATGGCGTCTGTCATTGTAGGTAGTTCTTATCACACTGATGTTTCTTCAAGTGTTCATTTTACTTTTAAGTTTGGTTTTGATGCTATAAAAAGGAGGTTTCATGTCATGATTGACAGCTGAGCCAAGCTCGCAATTGAGCTGGTTGAGTGTGTGGGCGGGACCTCAATACCATAGCTCCAACTAAGGTTGCAAAGGGGTGAAACTTAACTAAACTTAAGTTAAACTGGGGAACTTTGGAAATATTCCAAATTGGAAATGGGAATTATGGAAATTAATGTGAATTAACTGTAAATTGGGGGTCTAAATTACCCCCAATTTACAGTTAATTCACATTAATTTCCATAATTCCCATTTCCAATTTGGAATATTAATATATATAATAAAATATATATAATTGGGGGTAAGCTAGCATCATGATAAGATAGCTTCTAAATGGTCAATGAAATGATTCTAGCTATAGCTTATTTAGCATCTAACTTATCAGCTAGCTATCTACTGTATGAATACATTTTTATCATTTGCTATTAGAGAGTTAAACATTAATGCCATACATTGAATATATTTACCTTATAATATCATCAAAACTTACTTCACTTTATGTAGTCCACAGGCTCAAATGTGTGGTTTCAATAGTCTTGTGCTCTGGGCTCCAAAGTGTGGTCTAGGGTTGTAGAAATCATCTGTGCATGTGATGAAGGAATGCACAGTGCATGTAGGTGGCGTGGCCTCAATAGCCCTGCAGTAAGCAGTGTGCTCTGTGCATGTGATTGAGGAATAGCAGATATTGAAGTGTACTTGCATCATATCTGGTTGTTTTAGTCAAGATTATGCTAAAATATATTTTCCCCAACTATATTTAAGTTCCCTGTTAAGGGCCCACCTTCAATTTTGTAAATTTCCAGTTTATTCCCATCGATTCCTGTTAATTCCCATGGAAAGTTTCCAACTTTGAATTCCCGTAATTTTGCAACCCTAGCTCCAACCCTCTCCAATCACTCTCGCGCAGACTCTGGCTTTGACATTGACTTCATTTTTGTACCGTTGGGGAGAGTGGAGACACGTTGTCCATCTTTATATAGTACACACACACACACACACACACACACACACACACACACACACATATATTTACTGGATAATACCATCATGGTAGCTAACAGTAAGCTGGTAATGCTTCCTGTAAGTGATTGAGAGAGTCTGTCTTTGTGTCTTCCTGTGTCTGTGATTGCTGTATATACACACACTTGCGCGCGCGCTCACACACACACACACACACACACACACACACACACATGTCCACCCTGACAGTATCTGTTGAGGTCTGGCCTCAAGCTTTTTGTCTTGCAATTTGTTTGTTTTATCTGCAGAGAAAGTGTCTTCAATTCTCAAAGCAGATATAGTAGATGATGAACGGGAAGCATGAAATGTTCACAAGTGCACAGAGCAGACTGGTCGTCTGATGAAGGTCTGGCTGTAATGTCATAAACTTTCAGCAAATATCATTTGTAACAGAGTTCCTCACAAAGAAAACTTCTTGCTTCATGGAAACATTTGACAGCAATTTTAAAAATTGCCTGACTTCTTTGTGTTCCCTCTACCTTCAGGTTAAGCACATTGAGTCACTGCATTATGGTCCTGCATAGATCCATGCCCTCAATCAAGCTGCGCAGACAGTTTGGTGACCTTTATTTGTGCTCATGCAGGCAACACTGCAGGGGCCATATTTTAGGTTTTTTAAAGATTTTTGATGTTGCAATGATTTGTTTTCAGAGCTGTAACAAACTTCATATTTACAGTAAATGCAAATTTGACAGTTCCTGAAGTTGCTTCACAATTAACCTTCCTCCAGTGAGCCATTAAAAGGCTTTTGTTGTGAAGCAGCTGCAGGAAGTGTTGACTTAGCCACTGAGGTTAACGAGTACTTGTTCCAAGAAATGTGTCTAGAAGCTGACATTTTTCAGCAGTTTTAAAAATATTGCACAAGAAGAACGGATGAAGACATGCAGCTACAACTGAATAAAGCGGTGAGGGCAACAGGTATTATTACATTTTGGACTATTAACACCTTAATATGAGTAAATTCCCTTCCTGTTGTACTGTACAGACACATGGTCTGAGCCACATGACGGTGACAGAATACAGTTATCCAGCCTGATGAAAATTCAACACCAGTTTCACATTTATTGCATTTTACAACACATCCTTGAGTGCTTCCATTATGTGAGCACGTATGTTAGCACTGCCACTCTGCTTAATGAGCACACACCTGAGTACACATGTGTATACTCCCTCTGTCACACACAAACAAACTCACACTCACGCTTTTGGCTGACGATGCCACACAAATACATATCAGTCACGCTGCTCAGTTCAGTCTTACATGTTCCACTTTAATTATTCAATAACAATTTCTGGTCATGTATAGTGACATTGATGGTGTTCCTAAAGCACTGCAAAAAAAAAAAAAAAAGGACAAGCGTACTAAGTGATTTATCTTGTATTCTCGCTCATCAAGCTTGTGTTGAGTCACTTAAATTCACATTACAGTGCTGCACACGCCATTATCAGTAAATGTCTGAGCCTCACAGGACAAACAAGACCTCACAAGTTGATCACAGCATGAATACATGTCTGCACATCTCCTCCCTGATAATAATTTAAAGTCAAACCGACCGGTATGAAATATATTTGTACATGCCAGCTGTGCTAACAAAAGTCAGTCTTAGTGACACTACCTGCTGAGGCTGATTGCCAGTATTACTCATGCATTAACCTTTCACATTGCTCAATGCCGGCCTCTCTCTCTTCATGAGGGGAGTCCATGCGGGGAGTCCGTCCACATCGTTTGTTCTTGTTTAAAATTCATTTTGACTTTCAGGTCTGTAAGAGCGAACTGCAGCTCCATGAACCCAACCACGGTGCTTCATAACTGTCACTGCCACAGACATCAGAAACTGGTAGGGCCAAATGTCTTTGTTCTTTTTTGCCTTGTCCTTAACTTCCTATCAGACAGGACAGCCAGACACGTCCCATGAGAGCACAACAATCCCTTCTTTCATGATATAATTCACATGACACCAGTGGGGTTTTTTTTTTTCTGACACCGTCTGAGCGACAGAAACATACAGGAAAAAACACAGTCCCAACAGACATACGGTTCTCAATCTCCATGGATCCAATATCGTTCTCTCCTTCTTTTTTCCACACATCACCATCATTTTTGTCACCTTCTCTTGTGTCTGTCTTTTACTGTGATCCTCTGACTGTGGACGGTCTCTGTTTCTCTACTCTCTGCCTTCAGGATGTAGAGCCTTGTTTTTCTGTGTGTGTATATGTACTGTGAGTGTGTGTGTGTGTGTGTGTGTGTGCGTGTGTGTGTGTGTGTGTGTCTATCCCCTCCAACCCCACAGGGGCTTGTATAGGAGTCTGGCCCTCTTTGCCTGCCATTGTTATGCCAGCTTTGTGCCTTTGAGCAGCTGTATGTGTGTGAGTGTGTGTGTGTGTGTGTGTATGCACATGAATGTGTGTATGTGTATACTAGGTCCATGTGTGAGTGTGTGTACCATTTGTGCAATTGTTTGTATACTGTGTGCATGTGAGTGTGTGCAACTCTTTTCTGCCAAGACCCAGCGCCTCTCTGTGTCCGTCCATTGTGTCCAGTGTTGTGTTCAGTGGCTCTGGGCATTTGGCTGCTATAGAGGACAATGCAGTACAGACAATAGTTGGACAATAGACGGGATACTCGGTGGTGCACCGGGATGAGGCACCTAGCATGTACTTACAGCAGCAGGAGTTTGAGTGTACATCACAATCTGTTCTCATGTACCGTCTCTCCAAACCTTTCTGCCATTCTCTATTGTGCGCAAGATGTAATGTCCTAATAATGGCATGTAATAATACCTAATTAATTATGCGGCATATTGCAGTGCTTAAAAAGCATCAGGTCCAAAATCTGACTGGCAGCCAAAGCTGTAAGATGTGTGTGGGTTTTAGCCATCCAGCCATCATGCTATCCACCCCTCCTCTTCTCCGATGACCTCCTCCGTCCAGCAGAAGCCAACTGGCAGCTTGACATCCTGTATCTAAAATCTATTAGTCATTCTTTCTCCGTCGCTCCATCCATCTCTGTCTCAATAAGCCATCAGTGGTTTTGGTTCTGATCCAAATCAATCCTGTTCTGACACTGACCCGAATCATTCATCTCTCCCCGCTGTCTCTCTCTATCTTTCTGCCTCTCTAACAGTAGGAGTGTGTAGCCAGCTGCCAGCTAGCATCAGTCATGTTGTCAGGGTCTGGCTCTGGGGCTGCTTTTGGCTTTGAGGGCAAGTTATGCCACGAGTTTCTCTTCAAGTCTGTCCCTAAACAGCCTTGATGCACTGATGGCATTTAGCAGTGTTGGCCTTGTCACATGGTTTTGGAACAGAACTTTAAGGTTGTGCAAGCAAAACCTGAGGCCTATTTCAATGATAAAAAAAAAAAAAGTATTTCCATGCAGTTTCAATGAAAAAGTCTGTGAATAAAGTCTTTTTACATGTTGCTCTTTACATATTGTTTTATTATGACAATTTGTCATAATAATAATGTCAAATTTAGAAACTTTAGGAGCAACTTTTGCACAAGGGTATTTTCCTGGATGTTTGTAGTTCTCGTATTCTTTACACACTGCTTAACAAAAAGCGTATTGCCTTTCACCATTACATCACGTTACATTCATTTTGCTACTTCACTATTTGCAATATCCCTATATTTGAGTCTTTTGTTACTCAAGTGGTTGGTTATGCTTTCTCACTGGAGAAAAACTCCTTTTTGCTGATGTGGCCGGTATGGTAATGCACAGCAAGAACAGCTGTTTCAGGTTCATAAAGGCACAGACAGTGAAATCTCACTGAAAAGACTGAGCTTCATCTTCGTGTTTGGCAAGTATATTATTTTGAGATCTTTGTGGTCTTTGAGTATCGTGTTGAATCACACAAGTTCATTGTCTTGACCTGCGCATCAATACTGTGTCTCTGCAAAGTCTGTCAAACTCTTCAGATTCAGTGCCAGAAAACACTTCAGCTTTTATGCACAATATTGAGCTACACACCTAACTTAACATCAAGTTCTCCACTCCAAAGATCTGAGTTATATGAAAGCTAAAATTACATTTTGATTGTGTAGTTAGTATGTTCTTAATTCCTGTCTTCTCTCTTGTCTTTGCTGTGGTTAATCTTATCCTGTTTTCTCTCTCCTCTCCTGCAGCAAATGTCATTCACCTGCTGTCTACTCTCCAGGAACTCCAGAAGACTTTCACAAAATTAAGAAAAGATTCACTACCCCACACTCATGCCTTTCTCCCTCCTACCCTTCCTGTTTCTCTGAGATCAAATACAATCTATCTAGCCGACATGACAAGCAGTTAACAGCTCTTGCAGGCCTTCAAGATTAAAAAATGTAAAACTATTCTGCTTTTTTAGACGTATTTTCCACCAAAGCCCACAGAGTCTCCTCCAGATTTAATTGGCCCTATAAATAAACCGTTCTGCTGCAAAAGTCGTTTAGAGGGAGAAAAATGGAAGGGCACACACAGAGAGAGACAGAGACAGAGAGAAAGATGGTGAGATGCAGAGATAGAAAGACACAAAAAGTGAGGGTGTGAATTACCGCAGTAGATGAATATGATTCTTAATAAGTCTTGCCTGAGCAATGTTCAGACAACTGACTTGGGATACAAGACAGACAGTGATGACTTCATCAGAGCAGCTGAGAGAAGGAGGGATGTGCATGCATGAGCGAAAAGAGGATCTGTTTGTACCTCACAAGGAGATGGAGGTGACAGAGAAAAACAGATGCAGAGTGAGGAAAAGACCAACTTGCAGAAAAAGGAAAGAAGAGACATGAGGATGTATAAAGAAACAAAGACAAATGTTTGTGTGTTTCTATGTGATTGTGAGAAAATAAACTTCTTACATTACAATGGTGTTGCAGTTATTACCAATTTGGCAAAGCAGTTATTTTGTTGATATTTATGGTAATTTTTGACACCTGTAATTTGTAATAGAATAGTACACACCCATGGTTGTTTTTCATGGTGGGCTAGGCCTCTTACAGACTCAAACACTAGAGGTGCAACAGGCTGCCATTCTTTATGAATTGAATTTCCAAATAATATTCTGGCAACAGCCACCTTGATCCAAGACTCAACAGCCACCTAGCGGTGTGAGCTGTTGTTATGATTCCCTTAGGAAACACAAGCACATCTGTTTTGTACCTATCCTTGGTAAATAGGCTGCATTTATGTAGCACCGTTAATCCAAAGAATTCTGCAAATCTTGCCTCTCACTCACCCATTCACACACCAGTGGAAGCGAACAACCACGCAAGGTGCTGACCGAACAGGAAACAGGAACAGCTGGAGATCTAACTGCTAAACCTTTGATTGGTAGACGAGCAGCTCTGCCTTCTGAACCACTTCAAACAAAATGGGAAGAAAAAAAGTCATTGTGGTCAGCTGCTACTCCATTCAATATAACATAACCTTTAACAATCTACCAGTCCTAAACAAGAAAAATGATGCGTGGAAACACATTGTTTGGGAAATAACTACTTTGTTGTGTGCCAGTATAGTGAAGCCAAAAAATACTATCATTTCAGAGATAGGTATCTGCAAGCTTCATTCAAGAGAGATTTTGTTACTTTGTGTCTGGGCCTTATACTGGACAATAACTCCAAATTTATGGAATAGTTTATGGAAGGCCCTTTCCTGTTTTAACATGGTAATGCTCCCGTATACAAAAAAAGATTTTCATAAAGAAATGGTAGAAATATACACCTACTCATGTTGTATATTCCACTTGTGATCCCTGTTCTTTTTTGCAGTCGTTGTGTGTTTGTGCTTTTGAGAGTTTACCACATTAATTTTTATGCAGCTGTAACTCAGGCAGCAACAACTGTGAATCTCAGGTACATAGTCATCTGTACACAGATGACTCATTAAGTTGAATACCAATTAGTGGTATGTGTGAGCTTTAATAGATGTTTAAAAGTCTGATTTTTTTATGAGTTAGTTTTCAACAGCAACATAAGGCAAGTAAAAAAAAAAAACAAGGCTAGATAACTGCTGCCTGAACTTCTGGTGCATCAGTCACATACATGGGATAATTGTGTAATGTTGCAAAAGGAAATGCCAAAAAAATCAGATGACATATGGCAAACATATGCCAACACTGGCATAGAGGTGATTGTAATAGTTAATGTATGAATGAACAAAAACAGCGTTCATATGTGCAAGCCTTTTAAATATGTCCATGTGTATATTTACGTGTATAAAGCTGAGAGAGCGAGCATCATTCGGAGATTTGTGTGCATTTGTGTGTGAGAGACAGAGACAGAGTGCAATCATTGCCGTGCAGGGTGTTGACTCTACAGGGATGTGCAGTAACATGCCGTCTAATTAACAGTGTCCTCTCGGTGGTGAGGCTGGTTCCCACAGCCCCAACAGCCATGATTAAAAGAGATGCTCTCAAAGGACGGGAAGCTCTTCCAATTCACTCCAGATACTTTCCTGGATGCCATCCATACACAATCAACCATCTCATCTTGACCAGAACGGACGCTCTTTCAACTCCCCGGCTCACTCTGTGACTGGGTCTTTCCTAAGTACGCACGCACTTTTCTCCGACTTTCTCTCTCGTTCCCTTCATCTGCGCGCTGCTTTTTTCTCTCCTCTCTGCTATTCTTTGCCCACAAACACTCGTTCCCTTCCCTCCCCTCCCACTTCTCTCACCCTTGCTGTCTGCCAAGGCTTCACATCAAAGCTGATGATTGGTTTCTAACTGTTCAGCAGGCAGTATTTTATCCTGCTTTGTGTGAAGAGACCAAAATAATCAGCATGAATATGGAAAAAACTTGCTTCTATGGTAATATCCAGCCCAGTAATATCCATATCAATCAAACTAACTTGGCTTAATTTGACTTACATACAAATGGATGGCAACACTTTACTCCAAAGTCCCCTTGGCTTGGAGTAATATTGTAAACACTGACTTTGACTTATGTGTATAAATATACAAACTTGTCAAGGTTGTTCAGTGCTGCTCAGTGCTGAAACTGACTCATGTACAGAAAGCAACAATTTACTTAATTTCTGTTTTTTTTATTTTTTTGGTGGTTTTCTTGGCACCATCTCCACCTCCTGATGTAAAGTCTCTTCACCTTGGTTTGACTCCTGTTTACACTACTGCTACTCAAGGTTGTTGGCCAAGTGTTTTGAGGCTGTTTCAAGAAGTTTCTTCAGCAAGGTCTCCAACTTTAACTTCACAGTAAATCTTAAATAAATGAGTCTCTTGTCCTTGGGCCTTTTTGAAAATATACTAATTTGGGACAAGATATCTGAAGTTTTAGATTTTACATGCATTTCGAATCCCTGTGAAACATTTGAGCATTCAGTATAGAACCGATACTTTTATGAACCAGGTTGATGCCCACAGCATTGAGAGGACACTCCTGTGTCAACCAGATAATGAGAGTTATTGTAAAGGTTCCTTTGAAAACATTTAGGCTTTAAGTGAATTAAGGCCTGATCACAAGAGAAAGTGGCACTGCCAGTTTCATCCGTCATCCTTGTGAAATCCCATGTAGTTACTTGCAGGCAAACAACTGTAGCTAGCAAGCAAACCACTAAGACACACTAGTCAGGAACATGCTAGCACTAGAGAGTCAGCATAGCTTGCTTACTGACAGATAGCAAGCTATCATCATAGTATGATAACTTCCTCTGCTTTGGACATCCCTTAGAATCCTACTGTCCCAATCTTAATGGTTTGCTGTTAGTCAACATTGCAAATTAACGTTTAGTCCTCCATATTTTAAAGTACAGCGTGTAACATTTAAGGGGATCTATTAGCAGAAATGGAATATAATAAGCATGACTATGTTTTCATTAGAGTATATTAACCTGAAAATAAGAATTGTGTTTCTACAAACCCAGAACAGAAAAATCACTGACTCTCGACAGGACTATGTCCACTGTAGTTTCTCCTTTATGTTTGGAGGGTGAGGCGAGTGGTCTTCAGTTGTTTGCAATCTGGAACTTCACCACTAGATGCCACTAAATCCTACACACTGCACATGTGCAAATTCACATCAAATTGGGTGTTTTAAATAAAACATGATGCCTTTAAATTTCCGAACAGTAAATCACATGTATATTTCTTAACATTTAATGAGAATTGTACACCATTTCAAAGCAGGAAAAATATGGTCTGTGAAACTTTGTCTCACAAAAAGTGTTCTGTAACGTTACCGGTTATTGTGCTGAAATAAAGCAGCATCACTGCTGCTGACACTTCAAATCTGCCACCTGCAGTGTGTCATATAAGCCTCAGATTAGCAGCTACAAAATGATGTATTTCAGCAAGTTGCTTCCAGTGTACACAAACCTTGACCTCGCCGGTGAGCTATAGCCTGATTTTGTGAATTCTGAGGTGGAGATGACAAACAAGGCATCTGTAATTTGGGATCTTCTCCTGTGGAAATAATAAATTCTGAGTAAGCATATTTTGATATCACAGTATTAGGAGCAATCCCTATGGCTCAGTGGATTAAGTCTTGTGACATGATCTGAATCCTCACAATCTTTGTCCTTTTTCCTGTTGCTCAGTGAAATGAATGAAGCAGAAATGCTTTTTTATGAGGCAGAAAATGGAGAGAGAAGACTGTAACAGATTGAGAGAGAAAGGGGGAGGGTAGAAAGACATATTTCTCTCTCAAAGATTGATAAAAGAGAGATATTTCTGTAACTCCAGGCTAATTCAATGAGTACTGCCAGATCTCACTGGGGATTTACAGGCCTGCCTTCAAAACAATTAGCTGGAGAATGGGAGCCGTTTAAAAGACAAGGAGACGAGGAGATCTTAATACAGCTGTGGTATTTCCCCATGGAGGAGTCATTTTTACAACCTCCTTACAGAGTCTCTCTCTCACTCTAATACTGCTAGCCAATCTCCTCTGTCTCATTTCACACAGAAGACAATTTTCTGAAAGCTGCTGTAGGGAAAAGAGAGGAGACAGGAAGAGAAAAGGACAGTACTGCCGACAGAAAGTGAGGAGAAATAAAAAACAGATATGTGAGAGTGTGTGAGGTATGAGACAGAGTTAGGAGAGAGGAACGGAGACTGTTTTAGAGACAGAAAAAGAGAGATATAAACACAATTGGAAGAGGTGAGTCAGGAGACAGAGAGAGGAAAACAGAGAAGGACAAGCATAAACAGCGAGACAAACAGCAACAAAAAGAGACAGAAAAAGAAACACATCCCAAGAAATAGATAAGGCTCAGCAGAAGGCAGATTGTGGTTGTCTGGGGAGCTGGAAGATTGAACATCTCCTCTCTCTTTATGAGGACTTCCTGCTTGCTGCCCCCTGTTTGCCGAGGGCCAATCAGTGAGTCCATTCGTCCGCGGGGGCCAATCAGTCAGAGCACAGAAGAACTAAGTCAGCATGTCCTTGTCCACACAGGTAATCAAAGACACTGTTAAACCTCTACCACTGTGAATCACATTTCACGTGCTCTTAAACCAGCGTTTTTTCACGCTGTAGCACTCACAGTAAAGGATGCCTTAGGGTAGTTTAGCCCCTTTTCACATGGCTGTTAACCCTTTGACTTTAACCCTGGGGGCCAATGTTGCGATCATGTAGAAGTTACCATTCCCAACTTGTAAATACCATTTCAGGTCAACATTCAAGTTTCAATTACAAATGAGAAATAGATTTTCTAGAAAGCTCTCATATATTCATTATTATTAGTTATTCAAGGTAATTTAAAGCTGCATTCATCAATATTATTAGACAATAGACCACATGACTACATGTAATATGAAGAACGCTTGCAGTGACCTACACATAGATAATTATCAACCAACTGTAGTTGCCCTCAACTCTACTAACTCGTTCAGTGTCTTTTGGATTATTGTTTTGGTTTTTTACAATTCACAATTTTACTGTTTTATTTGGCTCTCACCGCTGTCATCAACTGAATTTCCAGACACAACAGGAAGTTATTTTTTTTATGAGCGCTCATAAACCCAGTGTGCACTGCCTGCTCAGTACCAAACAGCTGACAGATGAAATAAGCATCTAATTGGTGAACATTTCAGAGCATTTAGTAGCTAAACTACTGGATATTTAACCCCAAGAAGTTGGTGGAGACTGAAACAGAGCTAAAAGTAATTAATACTAATGTTGCTATGTATGTGTTGGGCATGCAAATAGGGAACTGCTTGCTAATAAGTTCACCATACCCGGCTGTAAGGTGTCAGTATGTCGATATTATGTTTACAGGTTATTGTGCTACGAGATGCAAGTTATCCAGGTTTATTAGTTACAGTGCTATATGACCATGCAGACATTTTTTAATCTCTGCAATCATCAGCAGCACTGTTGAGTTGTACATTATCACTACCTTCCATCCCATGACATGATGTCGGCATTAAGGCAAGAATAACCCAATTTTAAATTTATTATTTGAAATTGTGGTTTGCTCAGGGCTAGGAGCTAAATTAGTTTACAATCAACATGTTCTCATAAATACTGCATTACACATAATTTTATACATAATATTCATGTTGTTCTTCTTCCCCTCCTTTTTTTTTTTGCTATGATATATCATGCCTGTCAAGTTAACAGTGTCTTTTAGCTTTTTGATGGTGTCTGAAGTGACACAACTGGGAAAGATACAGTAGAGGTTTCTTTACTTGTTTGATTTGATGCAAGCAGTGGGACAAAATACCAAAAGCCTTCTTGTATTATCCATTACTGTAAAGTGATAGCCACCTGTGTACCACTGTGACAGCCAAAGCAGTCAAAAGAAAATAATTATATTTTCGCATGCCAAAAAGCAAATGTCACCTACATCTGTATCGTATAAAGGATTAGTGGGATCAATTGCTGACAATGATTACAGTTTTCTTTGGCCAATTTATGTTCTGCAGGCCTCCAGAAAAATAGGAAATTAGTTTTATTTTAATTGCTATCAATATTACGCAGTAATAAACACTTCTTTTGCACATCCCAACCACAGTATATACACATACCACATACTGTGGTGCAGCAGCCCATGTCATCAGACTACTCCCACTCACACCTCCTCCCCTCAGTATGATAAATGGACTTCTCCCTGGAGAGTAAACAACAAAGTCATCCAGCTTCAACCCTACCAGTCACTGTCACTTTCAGGGATAGAGAGTCACAGGTTACATGTAGCAGAAATACAGTTATTAGACAGTTAGACACATTGCATTGAAAACGTATAACTATGTCACACAGAAAGGTCATGGTGACCTGACGCCTTCTTCTGACCTGCGGGGTTCATGGAGGAAAGGATTTGAGTGTTTGACTAAATAGAGTACTGTGAAGTTTATCCTTTCTGTCTCAGAACAAGCTTAGAAACTTCATGAAGTGTTTTTCTGGCAGTATGACACACTACGAGGGCTTTGATATTTTGATATTTAAGCTCACACCTATGGCATGATCACAGCAATCAGATTTATTGATCAGAAATGCCACCTCAGTGTTTGAAAATGCCAATCAAAAGCAAAAAAGAAAAATCTAAGAAATAAACATCGGCTTTTGCTTGTTGCTTTGTGACTGTGTTTGTTCTTTGTTGCCTTCTAGGAGTCGAGTATTGTCCCAGGCTGCAGAATAATCAATATCAACCTCAGAACCATCAACACTATGAAAAAATGTGCACATCTCCTCACATACTTGACTTCTGGCTTTCTGTGAATGTGAAGGAAATTGAAACTCTTTAAGCAAGAGTACCTCAGTTGTCACAACCACTTGTGAATTCAATAGCTTTTGTGGCTGTGTATTCTGCTTTTAATTCAGACTTTCTGTATTATTTGCATGTTAAGGTGTCTCTCTCACTGGGGACCAATTAAATGATAAAGCAGTGCTGTTACAGGTTTATGTAAATTCACTCTGCAAGAGGCTTGTATTGATAAATGGCGTAGAATTACAGAACAGCAAATAACTGCGGGTGGTGTACATTATTTTCCTTTTTTTTAATTAATAAGGTTGCAGAGAAAAATGTAGTGTCTTACGGTGACTAGCAAGCCTTTCTCAAGGGTTGTTATGTTTAAATAGAAAAGAAGGGAGTAAAATGAAAGAAATACAAAGAGAAGAAGAGAGAGAAACATTTGCTCTAAACTAAAGCGGTGCAACAGCTTGTTCTGCTCAGGACACGAGTGAAAAATGGAGTCTCTTATTGCGGCAGCCAACATCATTAAAGCTGCATTAAGCAATATTTTTTACATTAACATTGAATCAGATGGCTCCCTGAATCAACAGCCCAGTCTGTGGCTCTGCTGCTTTCAGCCACTTCGTTCTTTTACTTTGCAGGACCAAAGGATGGTGGTTCGTGTACAAGCAAGGACAGATGCTCTCAGCACACAAGCTCACACAAGCTGTTTGTACACTTGATGGACACTAGACTAGATAAGAAGTGACCGGTGAAGGAAGTTTAACATTTAGCAAGCCAAAGAGACTGCCCAGGATTTGCTGTACCAAACCTGCAGGCTGCTGCACTAGTTATACGACAGTAAGTTAGTGGAGTCGAGAGCCATGTGAATTGTTTTTTCTTTTCACGTTGCCTGTGATAGATTACATTCCTCTACATTTAAAGATTCTCAGATTTCTTTCAAAATAGATTAAATATGCTGAGCATACCCCTGAGCATACCCCTGCACCCCTAGCAGAGAGAAAGAGATTAATTCATCTCGCTCAGAGTGTTTCAAAGTTAGTCGTGTCATTTTCTGAACTCATCTGACATGTTTCAGTCGCTTCAAAATTGCTGCTTGACTGCAACGACTGCAACTGCAACTGAGTGGGCGTGGTTTCAGCACATTCAGCAGACACGCCCCCACAGTCCTGGAGCTGAGAATACTGCTCATTTTTACCCGATTTTGACACCTAATTTCATAAACTATATTTTTAATCATTCAAATTTGGCTGGGTGGATCAGCGCTGAATGCCGTGGCCTTAATGCACGGTGATGTGTTCACTTGCTATTGTACGTACTTGCTGTTGTATGTACTCAAATGCTTTTGAATGATAATACAACCGTTTAGCTTATGGGACAAAAAGCGAACAAACTACAAAGTTAAATCTTTGAACTGAAATTTGCGATTTCCCTATATTACGCCAAGATCTGAGTTTTCCAGAGACTCTGGAGTTGATGTTGTTATTATTTATGACCATATTTATGTGCGATACAGCCATCCTTACTTTAGCAAAAAAACAACAACATCAAAGCACGAAGAAAGCAATCAATAAACAATCGTTGAATTATTAATGAACACACAAACGCACTGTATATGTTAGCTAGTGCACACATGAATAAGAACCATTGCTCTGTTTTTCAAAGAAAACACATATTATAGTAGCTTTATCTTTTACTGAATACTGCACTCCAGATAAAACAACACTGTTCTTACTCAATGGCAAGTTTCATGTGAAACTGAGTAGCTAGAAAATAGCCGTTAGTGATGACTTTACACTCCAACTTAAGATCAAACATACATTTGATGGGTGCAACTGGCTGCTGGGCATAAACACTATAGTGACTTTAACCCTTTGAAGTCTTGGACTGTTCTGAAAAGTTTTGATTTTTCCTTTATTAACATATGAAAACATGTTTACCATGCTGATGTTCGGTATCTTTTTTTCAGCACAACATCCCCTATAAAACCTGACAATGATTTTTTTCACTTTGACATACTGTTGCAACATTATGGACCCAAAAACACAAAATCTGATTTGAAAAATTAAATTAAATTATTATTAGTTGCAAACATAAATAAATAAAAAAAAGGTATCTATTTTCAACAAAATAGGTGTAGCCATAGGTGGGTTTTTTTTTTTTCATTACAGTTCCTCAACAGTGCATATGTAACAAATAAAAGGTAAAAAGAGATTTTAAAAAAAAAGATCTGATCACGTTGGCGTTATCAGTGACTTTTGAGAGTTAAGACTTATATTCAACAGGTCAACAAAACGAGACTCTGATAAGATGCTCATGTTGGCCTGTTTCTGCCAGACTGGGAAGCAAGCTATTGTTTGCTTGTTTATGCACATTTGATCCACTAAAGGTTCAATATTGTGAGGTGGTTTTGGAATCTTATGTATGAAAACTAACTTGAGTAATTGTCTCACCCAGTCTGATCAATATACTAGACCAGCACTCAATTATACATAGGTGGACAACTGACAGGCATGCTATATAATGAGCTCAAAGTTAACTGCTTAATCTTATTGTTATAGAACCATGGACTAACACAGAATGTCTTTATTGGCCGGGAAAATAAAATAACACTGGGCTTGTAAAAAACCTACACTATCTGCAACACTTATTATCTTTAAGAATCAAAGAATTTAGAAGAAATAAATGGCTTACTTGACTCAAAATGACAGTCACTCACAGTTTCACTTACAAGAAAGGCTTTTCCTAAATAACAAGGAGGACTGATTTATATCAAAGCATCTGGAATTTGTATGAATCATCATCCACTTAGAAGAGACTGACAGGCACAGAGACAGACAGACCGACCAAAACATACACACATGCACACACACACACACACACACACACACACTCACTCAGCCATGAGTCAGAAAGGCCTCTTGATGTTCTCATCAAGCCAGAAGGCACAGCAGGGACTGACGACTCACTGTCAAGAGATAAATCAGTGTGCGGGCACACACACAGACACAAACACATACACTGGATAGAAAGAGTAATGTCTAAACATTTCTCCCTGAGATTCAGTAGTTCTTTCATCAAAAAGTTAACTGTTTGTGATTTTGTAAGTGAGGTGTGAATTATGTTTTGATCTGTCTGTCCCTTGTCAGGATTAATAGAAAGAGATGGAACGTATATGTGTGTCTGTCGGGACAGGATACAGGTAGTTATTGTCCTCTCATTTCTTCATAAATCAGAGTGACAGATAATACAGAAGTTTATTAATTGCAAAACTATTGAGTGAGCACCGAAAGATGTAATCAGTCTGTCAGTCAAGGTTTGTGAGCACAGAGGGACAGTTTTCTAAGTACAAAACAAGTCTATAAACACACAATTGACAGATTTTGTGCTCCAGACTCATTTCAAAATGTAAATTTTGTGTCGCACCTCCATTTACCACCTTCCTAAACATAAAATGTTACCAGGATCATTTTCTAAACTGCTGTAATCATCCCAGACTTTGTGTTAGGATTCCTGTAACGGCTTCCTCAGCATTCACACTGCACTGACTGCTTCACTAGCTCCTCAGAGGCAAAATAATTTACAAGTCTGCAAGACACACTGGAGCTGAGCCCAAAGACAGGGCCATGCATCAGTCCAAGTTATCTCTGATGGTCTTAATATGACTTAATGTACTTAATAATGACTTAAGTCCATTTAGCTGCTCCATTTTCAATGTCCTGGTATTGTGCATGTTGGCTCACTGTCATGGCTTATTGGGACACTCGAATGAAATCGAGCCATTTTTAAAGCCTCTGGAAATGTGGCTTAAAATAGTAAAAATGCATATATGATATCAAAATTGAGTGTCTCATTAAGCATCCACAAAAATCTGAATTACAAACATTCATAACTATGTATAACGTCAATAACTATCAGAAAACCTCGTTCAAGAATAGCTCATTTCGCTGTTCAGACAATTTCTCAAGAACAAAAGCGTGGCATGTTTGATTGACAGCTTCCTCATGAGTACTGGCACAGAATGTACTGCTGTAGAGGAGGAGCAGCAAAACTATTTTAACCACCTAAAAAAAGCAAATATCATAATTTTAAGTGTACGCGTACGCTTAGCTGATAGATAACACTTTCAGACAGCGAACTAACAACGTTACGCTCTCGTCAAAGCCACCGGACCAGACTCCTTTTCAAAAACAGTAATCTTAACAGAATATTTTCACATCTCACTCAATGAATTGAGGATTTACATAGACCAAACCAGAGTTGGTGATTGTTGGAACAGTGGAAAGACTAACCAAGACGGTTAGTTCTGGTGAGTTTTATTTTGTTTCTGTTCGAATGAAGTGCGATTTTTGATGAGTTAACAAGGCAATTAGGCTAATCTTAGTTTGATAAACAGAGAAACTTAAATTGGGTTTATGGATGTATTTGTATTTGTATTGTTCTGTTTAATAAGGAAAACAGGTGTAAGAATATTTAGTTTTTGAGTCTATTAATTACACTCAACATCACACACAATAATTTTTTTCCAGCTCGGGCTGGCTTTGAGGCCGATTAAGTGAGAGCAAAGAGGTTTTGTTTTGTAGGACATCTGATATAGATTGTTTATGATTGGTTCACAAAATTAATTGCGTAATAAATGTCTTTCAACTTTCAATGAAGTAATTCACAGCACAGTCACAGGTATAAAGTTGCAAAACAGCAGAAAGAATCCCTGAAAGCAAAACAAGGAGCATAATATGAACAAATGTGACAAACATCACTACCACGACCAGTCTTTTGCTGCAGCTGGTTGGATCACACTTGACTTATAATAACAAGAAACAGGTGTGACTAATAACATGAACGATGCCTCAATTCTATTGAAGTGTACCAGTGATAAGACACCTGTGTTTAACAAGTCATAATGTCCATTGAATGAAAGAGGAACAGAACACAGAATGGAGGCAACGCCAAGTGCACCTGCAGGCAATCAACAAGCCACATTCATTGATTGACAGAAACAGATTCACAGCGAGTGTGGAGGTGAAGTCTACCTCACAAAATCAATGTCAGTGTGTAACAAAAGATTTGAACTTCAAGGGTGACTGGTTTCTTTAAAATTACAGATAACAACGCGTCTAATTAAGGATCTAATGTTCAGCCTTTTTCTATTGAAACTACACTTGCACGGTAATGAGGGTGCTGGTGATACTGAAATGATCAAATAAAAAGTCTTCAGTGATGTTACAGATCAAGTCTTCTATTTGTCTGTTTGGTTCATTTCCCACAACTTTTGTATACAGTATGTGCTTTTAATTGCCTTTAATTAAGTGCTGGCAATCGTTAATGACTTCTTGCAATCTGCCGTTTCCCTATGTCTCTTTATTAAATGCTATTATCACAGCACTTACAGTAAGAGCAGCTTCTGCTTTCAGCGACTACATTACCACTGAGACACAATTGTGGATCCTACAGAGGTGCTATCGTTGGCCTGTCGAAGCAGTAGGTTAGGATTATAGATATGATTCAAAAGTGGTTGTATATAAGATTAAAATGTTCTGGTTTGTGTATGGATTTGGTTTAGGTCAAGTGAGGATTTACAGACTTTTACTATTTTCTACAATATCTGAGATTTCTAATATGGTGTACAGGATGGATCCCTCCCAACATGAAGCTACTATCTTTTTATTTTCGGTAATAATATACAATGTTGTACAATCAGTTTCAGTTTAGTTTCATCGTCACATATAATCATCCAGGCACAATCTTAGTGAAAACATATAGTTTAGTGATGTTAAATGGTCCGCCGGCCACCGGCTAATTAGAGCTCTTCTCAGGACTGCGTGGGCGTATACAAATGGTGACCTCATGTAATTCCCACCTTCTACCTAACCAGAGATGTAATCAGTCATAACAACAGAACACACCTGTGTGGATGTGCAGGGCTAAATGTGACACATTTACTTTAGTAAGACTTAAACAGCAACAGGGTTTCCACGAAGCAGCAATGTTGCCAGGTGTACGATAATTGTATTCATCTCATCGTATCCATTTGAACAATGCTCAATAAATACTCTTCAAAACTCCTTTTTTCCATCATAGTAAAATAGTTCATAGATGATCTGTAACCTTACAGATTATTCATTGTATGCTTATTGTGTTAGTAATGAACCTGAATCTGCCATAAATCATCCAACAGCCACTGTCACTGCTCACGACCTCTTATAAACTATTTGTGACAAATTTAGTTTTTAATTCTCTATGATTATTATTAGTTTTATTTGGTTTATGGTACAAAAATATACCTATACCTGTAACTTTTATACATGCTTGAATGTACAAGTACAATGTCTTAACAAAAAGACCTTGTAGTTAGAGTCTATAGCAGTCAGTAAACTTGTGGATGTATAGATGTATGTATACAACAACATAGCCTTCATATAAGTTGCACACTCAGTTCTGGCAGAGCCACAGTCTGGATTTGAAAGAGTTAGTAGTTTGGCCTGAAATCCTAGAGTCTTTGTTCCATTTTGGTTTTTGGCACCTGGGAACACCGGGAAGAAGCTTTAGAACATTTTCCTGCAAAGGATCAGGCACAACGGCCTCATACACCCCTGACTTAGAGGAAAGACTGTAGATGTTGTGTCAGACCGCAGCGTTGTGAAATAAATTGTCTGTGACACTCTTGCCAAAGTACTCTCTCCACAGGTGGGCATTTTTTTTCACACAACAGCCCAGTGAGGACGGTGTTTGCTTTTGACCTTCGTCTTTCCAGCTCATGAACTCTGACAGGATGGGTCGGTGTTTCTCTTTCAAGTCCTCTTTGGGGCACAAACAAGGAAGAAATACTGTAAGCTCAGATGATAACAATAAAGAGTGCAGTGTTCTCTGATAACTCTAAACTGGCTTAAAATCAATAATGCAACCATAGATACAGTATAGTGATGCAATGAACTGACAGGACGGACTGACTAATAGGGTTAGACTGTCTTCACACTGACATATGTGGACAAGGTGATCTACGCTGTGGGTCTGCTCTCATCAGCATTTTCTTCTCTGTGAATTTCAGTACTCAAGAGCAGGAATTTACTTTTTCATGTTGAATGTTTCATGTTGTTTAGGAGCAACAATGCAATTATTTAATCTTGATTGCTATTGATCAACGCATACAAGGACTGCAGGACAAAAACATCAGTTATTAAGGTTTGTAAGTGTAATTTCTCTTTGCCTTGGTCAGATATTGTCATAAGATGGGCACAGTTCAAGTATTGTAGTGTATGCAAGTGCACAAGTATCTATACTATTTACATATCTTGGCCAAAATCTTTTCAAAACCAACTTATTTAAAACATTTTGTGTTCATGTGTGTTAAAAAACAAATGTCAGCCAATATGTTTTAATCTTCATAACCAGCTGACAAACTGGAGATAGTAAATGTATCTTGCAGCGTTGCCAATACATACTGTAATGTGTGTTTCAGACTGGGTCGATTCTTTATATACATTGAAAAAGCTGATAATATGTAGAGAAAGGTGCACTTTGATGGATTTCACAAACATGCTTTTGCCCAGGGCATCACCACAAGCACACTTTATGATGGAGAGAGTGATAGAGGAGGCAAGTGATGAGGATGAGAAATGAATTCCCAATCAGAGAGATCGTTCAGAGGGAACATATAAAGGTGAGGATAGACGAGAAGCAGAGGAGTGCATTCAACCTGACAACAAAGCCAAGGAATAAATATAAATGTCTCAGTTCCCAAGTATTGATATTTACTGCACTATCATTGTGCACAATTACAAACTTCATATCTTATGTATATTTTTTTTTCTGTACGCTGCTTCCAAATATGGTGTATTTTTATGGCTGTATGTCTGTTCTGCTTTCATATTGTTGAACTTTATGATTCAATATTGAAATTTATCTGGACCTTTCAACAACATCTCCTGGCCTACTTCAATAGATGGAGTTTTCTGAGTTGTCATGGAGATGGTTCAGTTGTTATTATGTGACTTGTACTTTGTCTTGCCTATAAATGTGTTAATGATGATTGATTGTGATTGATTAGTGCAACAGGAAAGACCTGTTACATTTATTTTTTACATTTTCAGACAGGCGTCCTTTGATTTTGCCATCTTAACAGCTATAGACATGCATGTGTGTGTGATTGTGTATGTTAGCTTCAGCATGTGTCTGCTGGGGGAGGGTTGGGGTGTGTGTGTGTGTGTGTGTGTGTGTGTGCTTGTGTCTGCGTGTGTGTGTGTGTGTGTGTGTGTGTGTCTAGCTAAGGAGGAAACTCGGGGAGACAGTTGCCACCACCATTTCAGCAGCCAGCTGTAAAGTATTGATCTTTGTTTCAGCAGCTTTCTCTTTTTTCCCCTCTCTCTCATCACTCTTTCTGTTCTAGTCTTTCATCCCTCTGTTCATCCTCTCTTCCACCATTTCATCGCCACCATGTTTAATTGAATTTTCTTTTCTATTTCTATGCATTAATATCTTCTGTAACCCCTCATGGAACCCAATCTAATGTGATTTTACTCCCCTTTCTTTCTCTCCTCTTACTTACTTTCTCAACCCCCCCCCCCCCTCATTTTATCCTCACCCCTCCTATCCTCGTGCTTTTTCCTCCCCTTGCATCCCTCTCTTCCTGACTCCTACAGATGTTAACCTTGTAGCGCAGTTTCCTCAGGTTGGAGAGACACAGAGAGAGGGGGAAGAAACAATGCGGAGCTCAATACCTCCACCCTCAGGTGATTGTGGGAACTTTTCCCCTCACCTCTTGACTGTAATAAAATCAAGCTTTGATGATTCATGGATTTTTACAGCAGTGCTGTAGAGAGCTGTAAATCACTTTAAGATATCGTTCTCGTAAACCTTGGCACAGAATCATCGTTCCCATGCAGACAGAGACGTATAGCATCGGCATGGTGCTTTCATGGGTCTCTGTTGATCACCTGAAGACTTTGAAGGGAACTTAAAAACCTTTTTATTCAAGCTATTATTTTCATTGTGCAGCTGAAATACAATGCTGTAATCTTTGTGCTGCACAGATGTAAAATTTCACATTGATAGATAGATAGATAGATAGATAGATAGATAGATAGATAGATAGATAGATAGATAGATGCAAAGAGCTTACAGGCTGAAAAAATACAACTTAACATCTGTGAAATTAGCTACGTCTCAATGGAGTTTCTTGCTGTTGAGACAATAAATTATCCGTGATTCTCCACATGTGCAAGCATAATATTAATGAAAGTAATTACACTGAGACAAAACACAACAACAAACAACCCATATGTTGAATAACAGCAGAACAAAGGAGTGTGATGCAGAGCTATTCCCTCAGCTAAGGCGCTCTGTGGTCCGATACAAACCACGGGACCTTGGTTGTATCAAAATAACTATAACGGCTAAAAAGGGATCAAATGCAGCAGTTGATCTTAACCAAGACTCTTAACGAGGGTCACTTTGAGGGTATGTGGTAAAAAGTTACAGAGGTCTGTAATATAACTTTATGTACGCTGTTTTTTTTTTCTTTTCTTTTTTTATCGCCTACAAAAAGGCCAGACAGTTAAGTGCACTGTCTAGAATTTCAATCAAGAAAAAAAAAAGACCAAACACACATTAGTCATCACAACCTGAATGCCTTTTTTGATTACAGTTTTGTATTGAGGAACTAAACAACACAGACACACGTATCTGCACCCAGAATTAGCTTTTGAATTAGCACTAATGAAACTGAAGCCCTCATTGCCTCAGTGCTTGCCTGATGTCAGACAGAGTTGTCAACTCGTTACACTTGCTGGTGTGGGCGGATTCGAAGGTCTGGAAAAAAAAAAAAAAAAAAAAAAGCAACCTCAGTGCTATAAAAGCAGGTAAAAAAAAATGTGTGAAAACTGATGCTGAGAAATAGATAGAATTACAGTACATGAAAACTCCTTTTATTTATTTATGAGAGAAACTGCTTTGGGACCTACAGATAAAGCCAATGTCATCAATGTTGACCCATGTAGAAGTCATGGGTCTTTAGCTTCACTAAGCTAGCGTTGAAGGTGGCTTCTTTGTTGCTTCCACCAATATTACATCAGACAAAGAGATACATTAATTAGAATAAGATGACAAGGAGGAGGAAAGAGGCAAAGACGGGAGGGGTTAGAAAGAGGGGAGGCAATAATGGGAAGGAACAGAAGGACAAGGAAGAAGCGACACGAATATAATGGAGCAGAAGTGGAAAGATGTGTAGGGAAGAGGAGGAAGAGGGAGGAGAAAGGAGAAATGAGAAATAGAGATGGGCTTGGTGAGAATTTGACGGAGAGGATGATAGCTCATGGTAAGTGAGGTGTGTGTGTGTGTGTGGGGGGGGGTGACAGAGAGTGAGAAAGTGTGTGGCGTCAGTCTCATTGCAGTTTCTGCTCCTTCACTGTCAGACTGCGTTAGTTGAAACGCTGAAATTGACATTTTTTTTCCCTGGTGGAAAAACACACGCACATGCACAAACACATGTGCTCGCTCGCTTGCAGACACACACAGATACACACGCATAGTTGCACATGTGCAAAAAGGACACATGCAGTCACACACACACACACACACACACACACACACTGTAGGTGCAAAAAGAAAACAGAAGGACTAAAGCAAAAATACACATCTGCAAAGCCTGATAATGCTGCAGACTGAGAAGCTCAGCTTGGAAATTTCATTCAAGGACTGTTGATTCTGCCCTGGTAGATCTGCACAGCTTTGAAAACACAGAGTTTTAAAATCAGCAAATCACTGCCAATTTAAAACCACAAAGAAAATGCTGCTCCATTTCATAGGCGAATATTTTAAGAAACATATAGAGGTAGAAGACTTGAACACTTTGCCTTTTACTTTACAATAACAGGAACACTTTGTCATTGTTTACATCAAGTTTTGGGGAGAAGCTCTTTCTCTTTCTGCAATAAATAAGTGGATCTGTTTAAATTTAACAAACATTTTTTTGAACACCCACACAGACACAGAGTCAAGTTCCACTGTTTATAAATTTATATCCCGCATCTCCCAAGATCAATTTAAAGGATTGATGTTTTACACCGTGTTTAATAGCAATAGCTGGAGCAAAGTTTTTCATTGTTCACAGCAAATTTCTATGAATCATCACAGTTTATGTCTTACTGTAATACAAGTTACGTAAATCCCAGTTGGTTCATATTTAATGGGATACTTAAGTGAATGAAAGTTAGCAGGAAATAAATTTCCTGCAGATTTGAAGCAGTTAGCAATATAATGTCTGCAATCAACTAACCCTTCATGAAGAGACTACAAATAATCCTTTGCTACGTCGCTGGTAGCTCTACTTCAAATAGTTAGCGCACACACACACACACAATCACAGATACATACACATGCAATCAGAAGCACACATTTGTATACAAAGGGATAAACAAACATGCACATAAAACACACACACACACACACAGGTTCTCATGCACACACCTCCTCTGGCAGCAGATCAAGAGAAAAAAAGCTCGTGTGTGTATTGTGTGTATTGTGTGTAATGTTTCTGTGGTTGTGTTGTGAGTAAAAAGAACAGCTTCTTGGACAAATCCAGTCTAAATAATCATCCTATCCTGGCCATCCAGATACCAACACTTTGTCCCATGTGGCTTCATTACTGTTGCTGCTAATTAGGCAGCTCCAAATAAACACCATCTTCTGCCTTCATTAACACAAACACAGCAGCATCAACACTCGCTTAAACTGGATGTATGATGTCCACATGGATAAGTATGGAAATACAGTGCATGGTGTTAATACTATATAACATTAACACTATATAATATGATGTATTTACTACTCAGCTGAGAGTTTATATTCCCAAATGTTTATGTTTACCATAACATTTTTGCACTGTCTTACCTCTTAGTAATCTGTGGCCAGTAGCCTAATAAAGAGGTCAGACTTTCATTTGTTGATGTGAATTTGTTGAATATGAATCAATAGAACTATACATTATATATCATATGTAGTATAACGGTACTATACAATTCATAACAATAAAACAGGTAACAGTGATGGACTTATGCTCCTATGAATGATAATATTCATATTCCTGTGTCAAAAACATGGCTCTCAATTGCAAGAATTATTGTTAACCCAAGTTTAGAGTTAACAATAGAGTTTAGAGTAGTTTAGAGTAGAGAAAACATTAGCTAATTAGTTAGCCGATCAACAAAATTAGTTTACAACAGTTTTGATAATCAATTAATCAATTAGGTCATTTTTTAAGGCAACATGACTCCACAGCCATGCTATCTGCTCTACGATGCCATACTTTGGCACAACAGTGCCTTGAGCTAAATGTTAACGTCACTATGCTAACGTGCTCAGACTGACAATGCTAACGTACTGATGTTTAGCATATACTGCATGTTTACCATTTTAGCACGCTCGCTAAACACAAAAACCGAGCTGAGACTGATGGGAATGTTTTTACGGGTATTGAAGTACTGAACAAATGAAATTTTGTGATGGAAAAGTCGGGGGATCATCAAGGTTGTTATGATTCATAGGGGATTACATTCCCCGCCTACTTGACTCCAGTCTGGACACAACACTGGTGCTGCCTTCTATCAGCATCACCCCAATCCTGGGCCTGAAAACTTCCCCTCCCAGCGGTCCAAAGTTCCTTTGCTACCAGTATAAACACCAACACTCCTCAGCACTCTCAGCATCCAGCCCAGGGTAGTACAGCTAACCGAGTGAGACTAAAAGAAATTCTGTAAATCACAGAAAGTTGAGGTGAAGCAGCTTGAGGACATCAGAGGGAAAACTATAAAACAGTTTCTCCATAAAATATGATCCAGTTTCACCAAAATCAGTCATTGCTGGGGTGTGACTTAGTGCTGCAAAGTTATGTGATGCACTTCTCCAGACCTGGAGCTTAAAGTTACATATGGCAAAAACAGAACCGCAGAGTAAGAACGACAGAGGAATTCACCCTTTTACAAGTTACGCAGCATCAAAATGATAATGAAGCTGTCATTGTAAGGTAGAAATGTGACATAATAATGCTTTAACCAAATAATGAATCAAGAAAATAATCTGCAAATTCAAATAATACTGTAGTTAGCTTCAGCCATACTATTTTGTGTTCTTAGTTTGCTGTTATTAAGGTATGGCATGTTATTACAACAAACAAATGAATGAACAAATTGAGACAGATGCATAGAAACCCCCCTCAACCCCCCACATGTCCACAGTTGTAATGTATAAGCCCTTACACCACAATAACTGTGCCAACATTACTGACTCATGCTGGAGGATAACTGTTGTCCTATACCCATTTATTAACTTCATGACCACTAACTCACTGTATGGATAATGGGAGTCACAATATATCCACCTCCTCGACTGCATCAGTGGAGAACACTGGATGCTGATGTGATTTATCAGCAGCAGGCAAGAGGGCAGACAACAACTGAAGAGCTTGTTTAATTAATTTGAGTCTGCAGTGAAAAGTGTGTAATTACAAAAGAGCTGACAGTGGAGAAATCATTGAATTGAGTTGAATTACGTCAGAATTGTTCGAGCAAAATGCCTCAAAGTCCTTTAAGGACAAGACCCGCTTTGAGTCTGTGTGTCTGTCTACGTAGGCCATATCAGTGCATATACATACTGTACATGTCCTGCATTTCTACTCTATGTCTGCACAGCAGTGTGTGTTTGTGTGTGAAATAATGAGCAAAAGATAAAACATAATTGTATGCTGAAATCTCAGTACTTCAATTTATTCCTCTATTACAGCTCAAGAGTTCAACACGGTGCAGAGAGAGAAAAGCCTTTGATTATGAAGCTGTTAAAAACTAGAACACAATGTAAACAACAGCAGACCGCCAGACTGAACTTGTACATTTTTCTTTCATCAAAAACAGAATTGATCCCAGATTTGCATACTAAGACATTTGGCTACAAAATGCTTGGAATGTGCAAATGTTTGAGGCGTTTGTTTGAAGACTGCAGTGTTGCAGTTTTTTCACAGAGTTTTGCTTTCACAAAGTGTGAGGTTGATAATGTCAGAGGAGCTGCAGAGTCAGAGAAAAGCTGTGATAAAATGCTTCATAACCCTGTGACTAAAGGACACCTCGCCTCTCTTCTTATAACCCTTCAAATCTCCATCTTTCCCCACCTTTCTTATTTCCAACAGTTTACCCTTGAGCAGCCTTTAAGGAAAGAAAACAGTTGTATTTGTACCTATTTTGAAGTCACAGAAGACCAGACCAAAGTGTGTTGGAGATAAAGGGAGAGACATTATCTATACTTGTTGGCTGAAGCCAAAGCATTGTAGCCTTACATTTTGAGCTATCAGTCCTGAATGGAAGATGAAACTGCAAGATTTTAGGAAAATAAGAGGCTTCAGACAATCTGAGTTTTTAATATTGCTGTCACAAATTAACAAATTAGCCTTGTGTGTAGAATTGTGCAGTGTTAATGAGTGCTGATTTTTCAGTGACAATTATATGGAGCTGACAAGTTGATTGGGGTGTTGTTTGTTCCCTCATGTAGTTTTGATCATGCACCAGAGCCACATATCAACTCTATCAAAGCCTTGAATTAACTCTAAATGCTCTCTAAACATGTATTAACCCTATTCAAAATTAACTGTTTATGTTTATGTGTTATATTGGTTTAAATGTCATTAGATGCAATTGTGCTGTTCATTCAATTAACGAGTTAGATGTGGGATGTGAGCTGAAGTATATGCACATGACATGGACTTAAGTTGGTTTTCTCCCCAAGCTTTCTGAAACACTCCAAAACCACAAAAAGATATCCTGACATTTTGAATTTCATTTCGTTCATTTTCATCACCACACACTTGTCACAACTGTCTAGCTCCAGTAGAGAAGGTTCATTTACCTGCAGCTAACAGTAGCCTTATTTATTGATTTTCATAAAGAATCATAACAAGGAATTTCAGGATAGCCAAATCAGAAATTTAAAGACTGATTGTTTTATAGTCAATAATTAAATTCATAAAATTTAATCAGAGCTGTGGGAGAACAGATTAAAAAAAAACATTATCTGTGTTGAAGCACACACATGTCACAAGTCTCACAGTTAACAGCACGCAAATACAAAATGTAACTAAATAAATGAGTAAAACTATCGCTTTTTGTTTGGAGTTTCACATTGGGTTTGAAAGTTGTTATGACATCATGTGACGCCCCACTGAAAATTCATGAGTGAACGAACAAGTGCAAAAAGTGTCACCTTCGACAGATCAGCATACTGCCATATTTCTGGGGGGTTTTTTGTGCGTGTGTGAGAGCAATATTACTCATTCATTCACAGTAGTAGAAGGACTAATGCTGCCACACAGCATCAAGCTGTGCTGTATATTAGTTCAATAAAGTTGACAAATGACATCAATGCTCACATCCAAACAATTAGAAAATAACTGTTGGTGCACAGCAGTAAATGTATATTTTAGGGGGGAAAAAGATCATATTAAGATGAACAAACATCACCTGAGGAGATAAGTATAACTAATATTTCATTTTTCATGGTTTAGGATTTTATGTCTATAGTTTTTCCCTCAGAAATATTTTGTAGCTGAGAGCTTTACAGCAGCTGTAATCAATACTTTTATACTAACAAAGTCTGAAAATGGTCTTTAGGAGGACAGGCAGGACAATTATCACTTCAATTCCCCCATGGAGCTTTATAGCCTCTTTCAGCTCATTGTTTTGGTTTCACATCCTGTGTCTTGACGCTTTTACGCTTGACTCTCACTGTTGTCATCAGCGTTGTTTGCAGATGCAGCGATTTACAACGAAAAACCTCAAAAGCCAACCGTATACAACCTGCTCAGCAAAAAACAGAAGTCAGATAAACTTAGTGACCAGCTAGTGGACATGGTGGAGCATTTAGCATAGGAGCTAACAAGCCAGATGTTTGCCTCAGGGGTTGGTGGGGACTAAAGCAGAGCTAATTGGATTTAGTATAAAACCATTTGAGTATTAGAGAATATTAGACTTTGATTCATCAGGTGGACACAAAACTCCAAATGAGTACTAATGTTTCTCCATGTCTGCTATTTGTGTAAATAAGGAAACTGTTTGCTAATACGTTCTCCGTAACAACTAATATGTGATAATGTATAAGAATGTGATAATGTGTCAGAGTCCATCTTATTTTGGCTGCCCCCAAGTCGCCAAAACATCTGCTAATGCTGCTTTAAACACATTATAAAAACCCATTAAAAGTCTGTATCAGAGTTCGCAAGCATCAGAGTTCACGTTGTCTATTATCAAGCTGTGAATGTATTTGTAAAGGTTGATCTGAATCAGTCATTGTCACTTTGCTGCGACATGGCCGAAAGCGACCCCACAAAGACCTCCCTTTATGCAGGACTACATCAAACTACGCTGAAAAAACATCCTCACAGAGCCTTCAATTTATTCGGCATGGTTCACACAGCATGCAGGTTTGAAGGTCTCTCCACTGAAACCAGATCTAATGAAATTCTTTTAGCCGCGGAGTCTGAACTCACCTATTTCACGGTAGGGAAAACACTGAGGCTACAAATGAAACAGATAAAATGCTTCTCCATTCTGTCCCATATAAAATCATTTCCATTTTACATCACACTCATATAGCGAGTGGTGAATGACATTTCCCCGGGCCAACTGTTAAGCATGGTCCACTTCACATACACACACAGATAAAATGCATGTGTATGAAAACAAACTGTCTTGTCCTTCTAGGCTCTTTCTCGCTGTCTAACTCCCACTTGTGCCCTTTAATATTCTGGAGCAAGTCAAACTATTTTAGGTGGCATTAAACTCTGCCTGCTGCTTGCATGTGTCCAGTGCCTATCACAACAGTGGTAAACTATTCTGATTATAAACTTCTAACTTGATATGATTATCTTTGAGTTGAGTTCAATATGTATACCTTAGAAAATGGATGACTGGTTGACAGAAGGTAGAGAGGGATTTACCTCTGACAGGCTGTGATTCATAACTGACAACTTTGTCAATATAAAGTGTTTACAGTCAGTGAGATATGAACCACCAGTGACAGTGAAAGCTCACAGTTGGGATACATTTTCAGGTTGGTTGACCTTTTTCTGATAATCTTGTCCACTACCCAAGTATTTATTTATTTTACATATGTAATTATATATTTCTTGTCTTTGTCTAAGAGTTGTTTTTCCTTAGTAGGTGTAATATTTAGTGGCATCTAGTGGTGATTGCAACCCTCTCGCCTCACCTTCTCCTTTCTAGCATGAAGGATAAACTTTGTTGCCACAAAAATCCAAAAAAACACCCTATCTAGAGTCAGCGTTTTTGTTTGTCTGTTCTGGGCTACTGTAGAAACATGGTGCTTCAACATGGCAGACTCCGTGGAAGAGGACCTGCAGAATCTATATATATATAAAAGGTTCATTCTAAGCTAACAAAACCATAACGACTCTTATTTTCAGGTGATTTAATGAAAACATAGTTGCACGCATATTCTAAAACATTTCTGCAATACGTCAATAAACAAATTCAATAAACACAAAAACTGCTGAAGCTGACTAGCAAGCAGAACATCTATTGACTGGCTTTGAGGGTGTGATGCAAATAAGGGAGTTGCTCTGAATAATCTGATCAGATAAAACACAAATGCTGTCTTCAGGCATGAAAACCGTATATACTGTGTAAGATCAGAAACAATACTTCAGTTATTTATAAACTGGGAAAAAAGGCATATAAAAGGCATCATTTGATTATGATATCATTCCTTAATAACTAATTTTCAACAGCAAGAAATATGGGTGTAAAACAATTATACTTAAATTTTTCAAATTACCAGTCCCCAGAGTCAAAGCTATAGCACTCTCCTCATAGATTCTCATGTTCCTACAATAATCATGTATCTGAAAGAAACATGAGGTAAGGAGTAAAATGTCAGTAGAAAGATTCCCACAGTGCAATGTGATTCAGCAAGCAAGGAAACCTGCAGGGTTCTTTAAAGAATACGCTTTCAGATATCATAAAACAAAACTACTCTGTAGTGCTGACTTTCCTTGGAAGGTTATTCCACTATTTAAAAAAAAGAAAACAAGAGAAGTAAAGGCCATGTGGATGAGTGGAGCTAATTTCCCTGCAGGGAAGGATGAGCAAAGCTTTCAGTAATACAGCATGCTGCATCTAAATGTATGAGGGTATAGCTCTGCTGGCAGCTTGGTTGAGTTTTCAGTTTGATACAAGCAGCTACACGTCGCAGATCTATTCCAGGGTCCTTGACACGAGGAAGTTTGGCATCATTTATTCCTCCATCCACCATTTTCCCACTCTCTTCCTGATTCCACTCATCTAGAAGTCCATCTCTCTATCTCTTTCTCTCTCCCTCTCACCATTTGCCCCCCTCAGACTTGTGGAGATGGATGGACAGTGTACGCAGGAGTCCTTGGCTGAACTGTAGAAGTGCTGACGTGGCGCCAAGCCCTCTAACAGCGTAATGACGCCTCTATCTGTCTCTCCATGATGCACTCTCTCCCTCTCACACCCATATACACACTCACAGGTGCATGCAGAGATAGGTACTTGCAAAGGGGAAAAAAAGAAAAACATGCACGCTCACTTATTAATATGAGGCTGGGCATGTACACAGAAAAGTGCACACTTGCATGCATTATATCTCTATAAAGATTTATGTGCTCACGCATGCAGATGTACATGAACAGGCGCTGGTGCGTGCACAAACACACATCATGGGTGCATGTGTTAACCACAGAACACATACATCTCTATCACTGTCTGTCTAGTGGCACCTTTATCGCTCCATCCGGTCTCCTATATAATCAGCATCAGTCTCTATTGTCACACGCACACATACTTAGACCACACTCCTACCATCACCATCACTATTGCAAATGCACATATATATACACAGGCTGTCACACAGATGCACCCACACACACACACAAACACACTCCGGTCAGCTGAGTGATGTTGGAGTGTGTATTTCTCTTCTGCCTGTGTTAAAGTGAGTCATCTATCCTTCCACAGCTTCATTACAACCTGCAAGGGCAAACACTATCTCTCGCTCCCTCTGCCTCTCCAGATGGAGGGAGAGAGAGATGGAGATATACAGTAGATAGAAAGTGAGATCTCCCTCCCTCTCTCACTCTCTTTCTCTTTGTATCCCCCCATCTTGCTCTTCCTCTCTTGTTCCCTCGTCTCTATATTTATCTTCTGTCTCTATGTCTTTTGCCTTACATCTGTGTTTTCAATCACGCAGGCTTTCTCTCTTCCTCACCCACCTAGCCTTGAGCAAGTGCCAGCATGGTTAAGCAGCTTGATTTAAACGTTTTAACCTACTGACAGATGCAACAACGTGAATGCAACAGAGTGGGATACAGATATGTGGACAGGCCAGTCCTGATACTGTTTGTTTGGGCCCCTTGGCTGCAATTAAAGTAAATCTTAATGCAATGATATTTTGGACCATAGAGTGTTTCCAAACATGACCATGTGTACAACGTGAGGTCCACACAGAAATGACTTTTGTGTTGAAGAAGAACTTGGCCTGCACAGGAGCCCTGCCACAGTACCCCAGGAGAGAGGACGCTGTTATAACCGCACATTAATGCCTGTGTTTGTGAAGTGAGATGTTCAAACTGTCACATACACGTGTAATGTTCAGGCTGTATAGTGTATACAGATAGACAGATAAATGCAGACATGCAAGGTTAAAAAAAAAGAGGTAAATAAATAATTCAATAGGTAATTTAAAGGTCATGTCTCTATAGCACGAGACAGGAAGAAAGACAGAGGGAGAGAGAGAGAGAGAGAGAGAGAGAGAGACAGAGAGACATATGAAAAGAGATATTTGTCGTGTTCCAACCTACCTCTCACAGCCCAGACAGAGAGCTTGTAGAAAGCTTCAGTTTTTTGAGGTCCTACAGACAGCATGAATAATGCATAGGTAAAACCTCCTATTCTTTAAATTTTAAATGGCTAGCTGTTATCAAAAATAACTTGATCTGTGGAACATTAGCAGACTAGCACGCAACAGACAGGCTTCCACAGTGTACGAAAGGAAAGAGCAGGCACTGGAACCAAATTCAACTTCGTTTCATATTTCCAAAATGTCCAGCAGAAGCATTGTACCTGCTCTTCAAAACATGAAAATTATATTATTGACCCCTATTTATTCATCAGTGCATTTTCTAATAATAGTAAATGTTTTGATGTCTAACCATGGTGTGAAACAAAAAACAGACTTTTCAACTAAAACCCTCGAGTAAGACACAACACAACGGCATGACTCACCAAAAGGAAGGAACCGGATTCAAGTCTTGGACTCCCTCTACTGGTTTGTAGAGCTGGCTGATAGAAAGGCTGTGGAAATTGTTGCACTGTTGTGTGCCTGAGATGTCTCTTCAATGGAGTCATGCTGCTCAGCCTGCCTGAGGAAGATTATTGCAAGTTGTTAGAAAAGATGTCAGCCAAATGCTGAAACTATGCTGATTATATCCCCAGTGATCAAACAACAGAGCGGCTTTTAAGCAGTTTCACGGTCACCGCAAACAAAAAAAGCAAGATGAAAACTTAAAAGGCAATTTGAGATTGATCTTAATTTATTTTAATGGTTTGGGGAAAGCATGGGGAAATGTAGTTCAGCATGAAGTTTAAGAGTTAAAACAATTAGTAATAAGTTTACTATTGATCCCTCCCCAAGGTCTCTTATCCCAACAACTGGAGACAGGCTCATTACTCTAAAAGACAACCTTAAAGACAGTAAGGACTGATAAAGCTGGATCAATGCCACTGATCAGTTCCCACCACACTATGGATAAGAACACAGAACTAGAATAGACAGAAAGGGCATTCTCATTAAATGAAGGCTTGCAGTCTTTTGGCTGCTACACACAAAGAGTAACTTGCAGAGTGTGATGTAATGATCCCGTTTGCCACAGTCTCAGGGAAGATAGCTGAAATCCCAATTCATTATAGCAAATTAATAATCCCTAAAATTGAACTGTTAAGGTACTTTGGTCATACAGTCAAAAGAGCTGTGCATCTTTAACAAGACTAACAATCTATATTAGTCACACTAGTGGACCGGTGAGGCTATAATGCTTATTACATACCATAAAACTATGGATGGATGAAAAGCAGGGACTTTGCTTTTCTTAGATGTGTGCCACAAGTGGAATAAAACAAAGTTTGTCTGGTCGGAAGGGTGCAACCAGAAGAAAAGGCATGTTGTTGTGTTGGGATTCACTTATTACCATGGCCATTGTGTGACATAGTAAGCATGTCAGGCTCAGCTTTTCATTGTAAGGCTTAGTACATCATTTTATTTCATCATTCTAAGATGTAATTAGCTCAAAATCCATCGGCTTCAGCTGTCTTCAGATGCTTTTGAGAGGTTTGCTTATCATAAAAGGTTTATTTATAGGACTCAGAGTTGTGATATCCACTCACTAAGCTGAAGAAGACTAAAGGCACACGTCATTAAAGACTGAACCTGTCATTAAAGACTGTACCTGTCATTAAAAGAGTCTAAACAAGGTTATTCAGCACAACCAGTAGCTATCACATCCATCATTTGTAAAACCATGAAGATAGTTCTAACTAATCATCTAATGTCATCTGTGGTCAGCCACTTAGACCCACTTCACTTTGCTTACAAAAGTCCCAGAGGTGCAGATGGTGCACTGCTGACCATGTTTAACATCTTAGTAAACATCTTGAGCATCCTAAAAGTTTTATTTGTGGATTTTTCTTCTTGCTTTTAACTCTGTTGAGACACACATCTGAGTGTTGAGCAAAGCTCCAGATCAGCTACTAAATGGACATGATGTCAATTATTTTATATTCTGCCTTCATCGTGGATCAGCTGCACAGAGTGATGATGGGAGGCGTTCAAAAACAACATTTAACTCAATACTGGGGAGCCCTGGCTCTGCTAGCATGCAGACTGGAATCTAGTTCCTCGTTATCTCTTCCTTGGATAAAGCCTCAGGGTCTGACTCACCTCTCTTTGTAACAGTCACATAAGTCAAACGCTGCTGTCCCTTCATGTGGCGTCATGAATACACTCCTACCTCCATGTCAACTGTACGGAAATCTGAGCTTTGGGCGGACTGTTTGGCAACCCGTTCACTTCCCTCTGCTGGGCTACAACGATAGGAGCAATAGGCATGCTACTATCTAAAGTACACTGTAGAAGTGAACTTTAAGTAGGCCTATTGTTTGTTTTTTTCCCCCCCTCTGTCATCATGGGTGAATCTGACGGGAACGGGCCCCTAACTCGCAGGAGAAGGGCGACTTTGTTGACGGGGAGAGGTGCGAGTTTGGCGCCGATGAACGGGAGGTCTGCGGCGGCGTTTCAGAGCACAGACACCGCGGACATTAGCAGCAGCAAAGACGGCGGACAGGGGAAGCGTGACCGTTCGCTTGAAACAATCCGGTCCACATCAAAGAGTGAGAAAAAGAAACGCAAGAATGACTTAAGTGACACACTGAGGTGAGTTATAACCCAAACAGACTGCTGTTTTTAATTGTGGAAAGTTCAGTTTGTTTTAGGCTAACGTAACCGTTTACTTTCATTCGAATGTGTCGCAGACAGAGAGAGGGGATAACGGCTGGTCAGTGTGTCGCAGGGTCGTCTGGTGGTTTTGTTTTACCGTTGTTGCCCTTTCATTCACACTTTAACACTTTAATAGTGCTGCTTGGCAGTGTACAAAAGCATTAGCCGCTTACCCTGCATGGCAAAACCGGGAATATGTGTCTCTGTGACAGCTGAACAGTAAACAGTGCCTTGTGGGCTGTTTCATTGATCAGGGGCGTATCTAATAGGAGCCCCATGAACAAGGGTGAATTGTGGGTTAGCTTAATCTCCTTAGGCCACTTATATAATAACAAAGTATACCCAGTGAACTGAGTAAGCAGTAGTTGGTATTTAGCTAAATTAACTCTGGAAATTATCCTCTTTCTTACTGAAACTGCCGGTGAATCGGTGTGCAGGTTTCTTGCTGTTCGTTATTCTATGTACAGTTGTTATGACGCTAGAGTCAAGTGAACATAAATGCATCTTAAATTCATGATGACTTTTTTTCTATCTTGTTTATTTCAGTAGCTGTCACAAGACACAGCAGTCCCTGCTGAGCTCAGCCAGTGGTTACAAAAACTACAGAGGAGTCCTCAACTGGTGTGTGGTCATGCTGGTAAGACATATTTGCATTCACACAAAGAAATATACACTAACACCAAGGCCATGTCCACATGCTGCATGTGACCTGAAATGTAGTGTAAACAGGTACAACTTTTTACAAGTGCTGCCTTATTGTATGAAAGCAGTGTTAGGAAATCTTCTCTTGCCTCTGACTGTAGGACTTGTTATTCTTGTTTTTTTTGTAATTCACCCCACACGCTATGCATGTTGTCACTGGCTTATTTTTTTCTGTATCTGTTGATCTGATGTAGCAGCAGAGGCATTGCAGTTATCTTTGTTAAGCCGGTGGCATTTAAGAACACGTGAGATATTGACCAAGAATGACCAAGAAAAGTATCCAGCCACTTGTTGAACACTCCTCACCAGGTGGTGGCAGTAACGCACCCCTTGCTGGCCAACTAAAGGAAGGGAAGAGCAGATTTTTGCATTTCTCTCTATGGTTTATCTGTTTGCCTAATTTTAAAATAATGATCTGCATAGAAACGCTATTGTGGACAGAAATAATATGTCCTGAAATCTTCAGTAAACACCGCCATCTTCCTCTGTGCCCTGGTGCCTTTTCGTGTCATACATCTTACAGATTCTTTGTCTTTAGTTTTTGCACTTTACAGTGCATTAATACATTATTCATATTACACAAAAGCAAAATATTAGTGAATCCAGAATGTTCACTGACGTGCAGTAGCTTTGTTGTAATTCAGTTAATATCCAGTTTGTGCTTGTCTCATCACTTCTCTTTCACAGTATCTAGTATAAAACAGAAGGATAAAGTGAATACCAAGAAGACGATCTGCTAGCACGGATGGATACAATCGAATAAATCAAGCTATGAAACTATGCTAGCGAAGCCTTCTGTTAATCCATGCTTTGAACACAGATTGTTGTGTTCGTCACAGGAGGTTTTCCTTCATTCCCACTGAACTTCTGTCCCATCCCCGGGCATAGAGCTTTTGTGCTGGGTAATGAGATATTGCAATCCATTTAGAGAGAGGAAGAGTAGGTAGGAGAGATTTAAAAAAGTGTGTGAAGGAGAAGGATGAAGAGGAGGAGAAACAGTGTAGGGAGAGGAAAGAGATGAGAGGCAAGAAAGAGAGCAACAGAAGGGGACATGACAATATGGACAAATGAAAGATACATGAGACATTCGGCTCTTTAACTCTGGCTTTATGTTACAGGTGCTGAGTAATGCTCGCCTCTTCTTAGAAAACCTTTTAAGGTGAGTCACTTTTTTTATTTGGGACTTTTTCCCATGACAAATAAATTATTACTTGTTATTTCAAGAAGCTTCCTGTATGCTTGTGTAGTCAGTATGTCATTCATAAACACAGATTCCAAACAAAAGTACCAGGTTTTCAAAAATTTCAAATTTCTTCCCGTTCTCACCAAGTTACAGATTTTTGGATGGCTCTTTATTCCTCTGTTTTGGCAACTGATTTTATTCATCGCAGACATTTTTGCACCTCTCATACAAAAAGCACAGATATAATTAACACAACAATAAGGGCTGCGATGGTGTAATGTCACAGAGTTGTCGTTAATGTTTTTAGTCAGGCGTGTGCTGTTCCTGCTGTGACAAGTACAAATGTCTGTGTATAAAACATAAAACCAGTCCTTGGATCAGTCGTACAATTCACTCTACTTAAATCATCCATTTATTTTTTCATAGTGAAAATGCGTGCAGTGTGTAGTTCTTTAAAATTTTCCATTTATTGACTTTAAAATCAAATTTTCAATCAATTTACACATACATTTTAAGTAATATAATCTCTTTATTAATCTGCCATCTTCTTGGTTGTTGTTTTTTTGTTTGTTTGACAGGTACGGTATTCTGGTGGACCCTATTCAGGTGATCTCCTTGTTTCTGAATGATCCGTACAGCTGGCCAGCTGCATGCCTGGTGATTGGTAGGTAAACTTTTCATTCAGTGCAATAAATCAGCTGGTAGGAAAGCAATAACACAAGACATTAAGACTTTATTATGCCATAATTCCTGGATTGAAATAAAAAAAAACAAAAACATTTAAATATTAGGAATATTTGCTTCATTTATAATTTTAGTACAGGGTAGAAAATGAAATTAAAAAATGAGTTCTTAATAATGGGATGAAAAATTAGAATCACTTCTAACCACCAGTTCCTAAATAAATTATATGAGAGACAGGAGTCATATTAAGCTTTGTGAACATGAGTATAGATAGTGTATCTACTGAGAAACTTTAACTGTGTCCCTAAATTATACCACTAAACCAGTTCAAGTGATGTACAAGCAAAGACATGGAAAAAACACACAAGAAAGCACGACCTTTTGAGTGTAAAACATTTTCCAAAAAGGAATCATAGCATTTAGATAATTGAAACAGTGTTTAAAGCACCGAACATGTAATCTGCTTTTTTTCAAGCCATGTCTTCCTTTGCGACACAGGCAGAAGCTATATTAGGTTTTTGTTTTTTTTATATTTATTTTTATGGTATATCACAGCGAAAGTCTGCAGTGGTGCAGCTAACAGTGTCTCTGGAGGGACAATCACCTGCCCTATATACTGCACACTGGTGCTGTGCTGCAGAAAGAGGAAGAGCGTTAGAGAAATGGGGAGCAAGCGAGGACAGAGTCATGAGTGTGGGGGCATTAAATGGAAGAGAAAATTAAGTGATGAAAGGTTATAGAGAGGGTTTGGAAGAGGGAAAGAATGCATGAATGAAAAAAAAAACAGGCAAGTTTGGATGGAGGGAGAATAAAGCAGCGTGGAAGGAAGATGATGTGAAGTGCTGCATTGGCACAAGGCGAGAGACGAGGGAGGGAGGAAGAGATGGAGGAGTTAAGTTAAATGACTGCACTGATAGTTAAGAGACAGGTGAGAATGGGAGTCTGTTTACAGTAGCATGGACAGTAAAGCACCCTATTTCCAGAGGGCATTCAATTGTTCTAGAGTCACTGCAGCAGCTGACACACATACACAGTCCCCCACACAAATACTCCAACACAGAGTAAATGAGAAGTCTACAGTTTATAGGAGCCTACCAGCAAAATGCACAAGGTTTCCCATCTAGAAAGTTTTAAATTTAGACAACTGCCCCGAGAGTGACCAAACTAAAATGAACTCTGTTGCTTCCAAAAGATGCTCTGTGGACACTCGATGAAAGGTTTACGTGTGTCTAACAGGTGCTTAATTGTGCCATTTGTTCCAGTTTGATGCATGTGAGGGCTCTATAGTTGCTGTTCGTCAAAGATGCTAAACAGGCCTATTTCTAAAAGCCATAAAAAAAGAACATTAGCGATAGTCTGTTATACATTTCCTGAGGTCTCTGCTCTTCGGATAGTCTTGACATGTGATGAAGAACAGGCAAAAGAGAGTTTCGCCTTCTCAGAACCTTCTTTCTCTTCATATTATGAAGTTCAACATGAAGTCAAAACCAAGCATGTGACCCGAACCATTAAAACAAATTGATTTGCGATGGAAATGCTGATGGATGGTTCATTGATGACAGGATGATACGATCCAGTAATCAAAATGTCTGACAGTTAACACATCTGTTCGCTCTAGATTAGATGGATTGACATGCTAATGCACTGATTAGGGTCTTAAAATGGAACAATTGCTGCAATTATGTGCCATCACTGTGGCTCAGCCTAGTCTAGTCAGGGTAATGAGCAATCTACATTGGTTTCCCTAAGTTCATTCAGCAGTTTAAACTGACACCACTGCGAGATAAAAAGGAAAAATCTACATACATTTTATCCCAATTTGCTCCACACAGAATCAGACTCTGTGGCAACAATTGATGCATAATAAAATGTGCAATAAAGTTTCAAAAACAGCACTTTTTTGTGTTAATTGTAGATGTTTAATATAAAGTAAGTTCTCTGTTATTTCCATTCCTAAATATAAAACAATGTTTGTCTGCATGTGAACTCACTAGTCTTGTCACTTAACTATCTAGCAGTTGGCGTGTGATGTGCAGCACGTATGCTCAGTTAGTGCTGGCTCATTTCTTTTATAAGGTGTTGCTGTGTAATCATGCAAGAGTCACTGTGTGTGTGAGACAGTGACTGTGTTTTACATGTGAGAAAGCAGGGTCTTGTTAAAAAGGCAGCTGAAAAGTGTTTTTATTATTTAAGTTCATGACTAAAATATTAGAATCTCTTTCGGTCCCAGTCTTTTGTATACAGTATATGGTGGATGGAAAATGTCTTCTTTCCTGCTCAGTAAAAAATTCAGCCCGTTTACTTATTCATGAGAAAAGCAAAACAGTTTAAGATTTGTGTTTTCACTTCAATTCAGATCACGTGATTCTCTACAGGTCATAGGCTGAATGATGCCTTTCAAAACTAACAAAATACAAAATAATCTGCATGAACCAAACAGCAACAACATACAACATATTATAACTACAGTTGCCTCAGCATTAATGCATTAATTACAGACTGACCATCTCACAATTTAGTGCACTAATATTAGCCATAAGTAAAGACTTATAAAGGCTTCTGAATAATTATTCTCTTATTCTGAGATTCTTCTTCATTCATAATCTTGTCATCCTGCAGAATGAAAAATGTATTGTGGTCTGTTTTAAAGAAACTGACATTAAAACTGTGTTTTGACAGTGTCCAACGTGTTCATTCTGGTGGCCCTCTACACAGAAAGGCAGCTGTCAAAGGTGAGAAACACTGCTTGCACTTGCACAGGAGATTTTGAACTGAAATGCTGATTTCCAGGCTATTTCACAATTCCCAGGAGGGATTATGTTTCTAAAACTTTTCTCTAAAACCGACTGACTAGCTGACCCTCCCCAGTTGCATCTATAAATGTTAAATTGTAAAATGGGATATTAGTTTTACCATTTGCATTTAGGGCATATTTAGTTATGCTCTGTCTGTTTGGCATGAATATGGAACATCATGAGCTCTTCAGAAGATTAATAGGGCACCATAACTCAAGATGTGATTCTGTTCAAAAGCAGAGAAAACAAATAACCTTTTTCATGTTTAGCTGTTATATTTTCCTCCATTGTTTTAAGAAGAGTTCAGCAACAAATGACTGAAGTTAAAAAACAACAATAAGTCGGGTGTCAGTAGTTTAAAATAAAAACTGCTTTATGATTTTGATTTTATGGTATAAGATTCATGCGGTCCCTCTTGTCCTCTGTCTTTGTGCCCAGGGTTCATTCAGTGAACTTGCAGGATTTCTGGTTCATTGCATTAACATGGCAATAATGCTAACATTCCCAGCTGCAGTGGTCCTATTGGTCCCCTCTGTGACCCCAGGTAAAATGTTTTTTTTTCTGTTATGCAAATACCATCTCTGCAGCTTCGCTACTACCTACTGTACATAAGAGAGAAAAATAGTTGCCTAAAATAGTAGCTTCTATTATACAGCCAAACCATTATCCAATTATTGGTAGTTTACAATGTAGCCATGTGTATAAAACAGAAAACACTGTAATTGTAATAAAGATTAAGAGGACATTCATCTCCTTACCCTTCAGAGAAACAGTCGACCAGTGTGATAGTGCAGTAAAAGACATCTCTTATACAGAGTCATAATTGGAGTCGGTTAGTGGTAATGGACCAGTTGGTCATGACTGGATTATTTCCAGCTGGCTCTGAGAAGAGAGAAGAGAGGGAGGAATGGAGAGGAAAGGGGAAGAGAAGACAGGAGAGAAAGAGAGATGCCAAAGTAGGCGTGGTTTTTCAGCACAGGGTCATCCAAGGGTCACCATTTTCTGTCTTCATCAGGCTGTCTGACAGAAAGCATGGCTGCCTTCCACAAACGATACAATTCACCTGTGATAATTTAGCAAAACTTCACCCGACATGGTACAACAGCACACTTGTAGTGATTCATTCAGAAGATTTCGTTTGGGGAAAAAAGGTGCCTGATTTGCATCAGTTCCACATGTTTGCATCCACTAAAGTGTTACTCTTTGTTGGGAAGTAAACGACTCAAGATAATCGTTTAGTTGCATCCAACAAGAAATTATTTCTCCACCAAATGTAGGAAATGTAAAACTAGAAGTTCCTCATTTTGGAGTAGTAATGTGCAAGAGGAAGAGCGTAACTCTTAGTAGTTACCCAACTTTTATTATTCCCACAAGCTGACTTGTAAAAGTATAGAGGAGGACCTCAAATCAGTGTTTTAATTCTTTGCTCCTCTCCTCTCCTCTCCTCTCCTCTCCTCTCCTCTCCTCTCCTCTCCTCTCCTCTCCTTGCCTTGTCTCTCCTCGTCTCATCTGTTCTCTCACTGGGAGGTGAAGGAGTAAAGGAGTCCGTCCATCTGTCTGTCTGTTCTCCTCTCTGCGCTGCTGTTCACACAGGAAGGGCAATGACAGAGGGCAGGTGTGTGTGTGTGTTTGTGTGTGTGTGAAGGGAGCTTTTACTGGTCACTACTTACGCAACCAGTTTTCAGGGATTATATGTGAAGCAGTGTGCAAGTATCTGATATCAAGCTTTATTTCAAACTGTATTAAATTTATTTTAAGGAATACTGTAATGATGAGGGGAAACCGTTCTCTTATGTCATTATCTCCACTACTTTTGATATCCTTTAATATGTATAAGTCTGCTGCAGTTCTATTATGAAATAGACTAGTATCATATAAAATCGTAATCATGTTAAGGATCATGATGAGACCTGATTTGTTGAAAATCAGTCAAACAATCAGTGAATCTCTGCATAAAACACACTGTAACACTCTGCTTATGCAATCAGTATTCAGCCATTTCACATTAACTATCGTGTACAATGAGGGTATTAAACTGTTGAACCATTTTGTTAAACGTTAAGTGTCCTGTCTTTAACATGAACAACAGCTTGCTGATGTTCCTGAAGAAACAAGTGACAATTGGAGAGCAACAAGTAAAATATTTTGGAAAAGCAAAGCTAAAGGAAGACAAGGTACAGATACAGGTGCTCTCATAGCTCTCAGTGTAATGAATGAGAAAAGTAGAAATTCTCTTGAAACCAGACAAACACAATGTCCCTTTGGATTTCTAAGCTCACATCTCAGAACCAAACATAGATAATTATCCATATTTCACCGACTTGAAAGCATTACTTATCATGTTACCTGACCGAGCTGAGCCGGGCAGTTATAGTGGTGGAACAAGTTTGAACTTTTTACCTACCATGTGAGCACTCTCCAAAGCGGAGAGGCGCACCTTGCTACGAAAAGAAGGGAGCATTTTCGTCTGTGACTGATTACACTCCTTGTTTTTGCCATCCTGGAGTTTGCTAACATAAAAAAAAAAAATAGAAGAGTCAAACCTGGCCGAGATATTTGAATATTTAAAGTGGATGGTCGTGAGTTCAGAGACAAATTTATTGATTTTGGTAGGGGGGGTTGTGAGTGGGTGATGATTGGCATTCTCTGGTATGTTTTTCCACTTCCACTTTCCACTGCCTCTCTGTGTTTCTATGATGGTGTCCACAGTATCTGTCCTGGAGCCAATCTAGTTGTCTAGAAGCCATATAGAGCCAGATGGTTAATGGACAAGATCTGCTGTGGTTTGATGCCAGGTGTGCTGACCTCCGCCTCACACTGTTGGCACAACAGGCTGTTCTTATTGTGTGTTTGTGCACATATGAGTGTGTGGGTTATGCTTGTTGGTGTGAGCCTCTTTTTCTACCAAGCATATGGTAACTATTGATAAAGCCTGGGAAAGAAAATTGCTCAGCTGGCCTGTGTGTGTGTGTGTGTGTGTGTGTGTGTGTGTACACACTAAAACGTTTCAAAATAAGTTTATTAATCTAACATCAAATCATTTTTTTTATCGGCTCAAATAGAGGAACACTGACACGGTTTTATGAGTGGGCACACACACACACTGGTAAACACGGTGACTGTTCTGTACAATAATGTCCTTGGCATAGTTACGCACTCATATTTTGAGTTGAGATGATTTATTTTACTGGGCTCGATTTACTGTTTGTTCAAGATCAAATGATGACCTTTCTTTCTCTTTTTCCATTCCTTTTCACTCCCTTCTCACTGTTTTCTCTGTTCTGTCCTGTCCATGTCTCTCCCTCCATCCTCCATCTCTTTTTGTTCACATTCCCCTCCTCTTTCTCTCCATCCTCTCCTCCATTTTTCCTCACTATTTTCTACCCTGGTTTCCCCCCTCATATCTTCTTCTCTGCTCCTCATCTTCATACTTCAAGGCACAGTCGGTTACATGCTCTCACACTACAGCTCCATCCACATCACTGTCAACTATCATCTCTTTTTCTGTCTCTCTTCCTCTCCCTGTCAGTTGGCGGTGTGTTTGTTCTTGGCACTTACACCATCCTCTTACTAAAGCTGTACTCCTATAAAGACGTCAACATGTGGTGCAGAGAGCTGAGCAACGTCAAGGCCAAGAAACTGGCCAGATCGCTGTCTTGTAAGTCACAAACACACGCACATTAATATTTTGGCAAGATGGGGGTTGCATACTACATTTAAGACCTAACTGAGAATTAATTATTTACAAATTTTAAGGTCAGTTTCTCTGTATTTTTGATATTTCTTTGCAGTCCCTTGCTTATGCAGCTACAGTGACATCTCATGGCAGATACTTGATACTACAGCTCTTGGATAAAATGGAAATTTACAACTGCAACATATAAAATAAAATGTTAAATATAATGTTAATTCTACCCACAGGTCCCTCAGCACAGCACCTCAATGGAGGTGATGGTCAGGTGTGTTACCCTGGCAACCTCACCCTCAGAGGTAGTGTTTGTATGAAACTTGATTAATAATGTAACACCGCCTCTTTTTCATGTTTGTTTTATGTTTTATTGTGTCACATATTTTAACTAACTGTTACCTTGACCTCCTCTCCATCTCTGTAGACATGTACTACTTTGTCTTTGCTCCAACTCTGTGCTACGAGCTCAACTTCCCTCGCTCGCCTACAATCCGTATGAGTTTCCTGCTGAGGAGACTGTTTGAGATGGTGAGGACCTATCTCAGCATCAGCCAGAAAAACACACCTTTACTGTAGCTGTATGTTTTACAGGCCAAAAAATACTTAAAAGCAAACATCTGCACAGCTGTTATAAGTTTAATATTTGCTTTTCATGATGGTGAAATAGATGTAAGGTGTAATTTTGCTTATTTAAGGGAAACATTGGGTCTATTCTATTAGTTCTGGCAGTCATTTTTATTTTTATACTTTATTTTTTACATTTATATTTAATTTTATTATGCTAAGAAACATAGTGACAATAAAGTCTAACACAGCAAGCAACATGAGCAGTCAGACAATTGGACAAACCATCTCTGGTCAAGTACTGTAGTACTGTAGAAGAATTACTTGAATGTTTGCAGTAATGATACAGAACTTTCACTGTTTTTCACTGTTTGTTATCTTATGTACTCCTCCATGCATCCATTTCTGTCGAGCTTTTGTAATTATTTAATTCTTTCATGTCCCTCACTCTATTGATGTGTGTCTTTGTTCCCAGCTGTTCTTCACTCAGCTGTTAGTTGCTCTCACTCAACAGGTATGTCCTCATAATGTGAACCACAACAGATGTATGGTGCTATATTTGTCTGTCCATTCACATTTGAAGTGTTTCAATGTCATTATTTTTATGTTCACACTAAAACTCTTCTAAAACCTCATGATATGACGTATTGGTGTAATTGTACTACCTTGATTGCGATAATGAGTGCTGCAAGAAATGAAGCCAGTTCACAGCCCATGTAAACACTGCTTTTTACTCTCTTTCTATCAGTGGATGATTCCCATCATTCAAAGTTCCATGAAACCACTAGAGGTAAGGACCACAAAAAGACGGTGTGACTTATACTGCACAAAACAACATGGCGTCATGTTTGTTCATCTATGTGTCTCTCCTCTGTAGGACATGGATCTGTCCAGGATGGCAGAGAGACTTCTGAGATTAGCTGTAAGTAAAACACAACATATTGAAATTCTACGTATAGAATATTTTCCTGACTTTGCCTCCATGTATTTTCTGAGTTGATGGCCAGCACGACATAACACACCGAGCATTACAAAACACAGTTGTAGTAGAGAATTTCAAAATAAAACTCACATTCATTTGTAGCATAAGATCATATTAAACACCGCTCAAAAGAATCAAAATCACCTCAACATTTAAATGTTTAATTGATGTCAAATTAAAGATTAAAAGTCTCGGCCATGTCACATATATTGTTCTTCTATTCCTCTAGGTACCCAATCACCTGTTGTGGCTGATGTTCTTCTACTGGTTCTTCCACTCGTCTTTGAACTTCAGCGCTGAGCTGTTGCGCTTTGGAGACAGACAGTTCTACAAGGACTGGTGGTCAGTCTGTGTGTGTTTGTGTCTGTGTTATTTATGGATTTAGTGAGTGGTGGTGGAGTTTATAATGTACTGTAGAATTTTAACATCATCTGGGCTTTTAACGATGCCCCTTGTCGAGTCAAAGGAGTACATTTTGCAGATGTATCACTTCATGTATTGCACCTGCAGTTGCTGCTATTAGTAAATCGATTTCATCATTCTTTGTACTGAAGGATAATTACTATTATTTCTTCTTTCCAGCAATAATGATTTTAGACTTTTTCATGTTCATCAATATTCATCAAACTGCCTTAGATCCATTATTTAGACCTTGAAATGCTTCAGTGCTCTATTTTTCTGACTCTTCTTTCAGGAACTCTGAGTCAGTGACATATTTCTGGCAGAACTGGAACATCCCCGTACACAAGTGGTGTCTACGGTGAGTTATTCACACACTAACACAATGAGAGGGAGCAATGAAATTTATAGAACTGAACAAGGCACAAGGCTTAACAAGGCCCGCCGATATACTGAAGTGATTCATCTGGCTGTGAGAGAATAAGTGGTAGTAATAAATACAGTGCCTGCAGCCAGTTCCACATCCGCTAACATGGCAGTAGGAGCAAAAGCAGCAAGGTTGTATTAAACAAGACAAAGTAAATTAAATGCTATTTAATGTCTATTTAATTCTTGTCAGGAGAATTACAGGACATTAGAGAGTTAAGATATTAAGGAGACAGATACTGAACTAAACAAATAAGTGAAATAGCTGTCCTCAAGCCATTTCTACAGCCTTCATTAAGGTGTTTGGCTTTCTGTTTTACAGTATATGTCCGTCCACCAGATCATCTGTCAGGCCACCCAGTTCAACGTCTGTTCTTTTGTCTGTCTTGCAGCCACTTTTACAAGCCGCTTCTTAGGAGAGGATTTAGTAAAATGGTCAGCCAGTCAGCTGTCTTCTTCTTGTCGGCTTTCTTCCATGAGGTAAGAGCTGAGACAGAGACCACTTTCTCTGTTTATGTTGACACTGTAGATAGTTCTCAGTGCACAGTAAAATGTCATCAGTGGGTAATTTCAGGTTGTGCTGTCTCAAATCTACTGAGCCTGCCAGTCTTATTGTATACATTGTATCTGCATGGGTCACTGTATATCTGGTTCAACTAGTTTAGTGTAAAGAATGATGTCCTCAAAAGTCCTTATTCTCATTCAGAAAAAATGTTCTTGTGCAGATGGTCAGATCATACTGTATTTTGTGGAGAACATTTACTTAATGTCATTTTTGTTTCCCTGTGTCAGTACTTAGTGAGTGTTCCTCTGAGGATGTTCAGACTTTGGGCCTTCATGGGCATGATGGCACAGGTAAGACCCAAAAAGAAAAAGTTTACAAAAGCATGCATGTCTAGATGCGACAAAATACTAGATGGTGGACCGAGGTACACATAAAAGCATAAAGTTAGTCTACACGTTAGATGATTCTCTAATCAACATTTATTGTTAAACCACCATGTAACATTTCAGTCACAGGCTTTTCTTCAATACACAATTTTAATCAGAATTGTTTTCGTAATGTTTGAAAAGGTTAAAGAAAATAGGTACAAGTGTGACATTTAGGTGTGGCTACATAAATAGTTTATTGGTGTACCCCTGTCATACTAAAAGTCAAAATAAAGACAAGTGGATGACGTTCCTTTTGACTCCTGTGGGACATTTTAAAAGGTGCTCTCAGTGTTTGGCCTTGGCTTCAGTATCATTAACTTAATTAATTACCTAATTAGCATGACAGGGCACGTTTGATCTATCATGGGGAATATGGCAGGACAGTAGGCAATAAAAGTGTCTCTTGGTCTTTGCTGACTTTGTTAGTTTGTTATTCATGATAGTTTGCTGAGTCATAAAAGACAGACAACAGAAATCAGAAAACACAGCAAACACAAAAAGTATGAAACTATGTTTTAGTATATTATTTATACTTAACTTACTTTTTTCTTTTTTTTTTACTTATCAGCTTCCATTAGCCTGGTTTGTTGGTCACTTCCTGCGTGGCAACTACGGCAACGCTGCAGTGTGGATGTCACTCATCATCGGTCAGCCATTCGCAGTACTGATGTACGTCCATGACTATTACGTCCTGCACTACAGACAGGAGGCTGACTGATATGGACACAAACACACACACACACACACACACACACACACACACACACACACATACATGCACATCTACCATCTTTCTCTAATCTCCATTTCTCATTTCTCAAAATGTATGTCCTCGTTTCCTTTCCTCGTCTCCTCTTCAAGCATCTTAGTCCCTCCCACCTGATATGCGAGCGGCGGAGGCGAGGAAGAGACTCGAGGAGAGAGGAGTTGAGGCAGTAGTCATTTACCAAAATGAGACATCCTTGCTGCCGAGCCGTTCACAGCGACGTCAATTAAATATGATGTGTGGCACAGCTGCATCATCCGTCCATTGTTCTTTTTTTGTAGCCTACTGCTGACAACTTATATTTATTTACTTCAATTCACAACATTACATAATGTGACAAGAATGTACAGATGTCACACATTTTATGTGTTTTATTTAACACACTCTCACTCTCTTTCTGTGTCTCTCTTGTTGATGTAATAATTTGGCAGCTGTTTGCACTTGTAAACATATTTTCACAATAATAGCAGTTGAGCTGGGTGTAGCCTACATTTAAGGATAAAGATAAAAGTATTTTCATGGTTAAAATACAAACGGTGAAAGACAGAAAGTCTGATCGTGCACATGATCATCTCCAGTGACTAATATAACTTATGAATACATTTGTAGTGCTGCTCCAGCATTGGTTTATATATTCCAGCTTGTGTATCACGTCTGTTTTATACGTCACAAGTGCCGAAAGGACTTCCGCAAAGGATACACCTGTGCATCCTTAGCTCCTCTGTCAAGCCTCCTCTCTCCTTGAGATTCATTTTGACAATTTAGACATCCATGATGCCACCCTGAGATTGATTTCTGGGTCACAGGCAGGAGGGTGGAGGAAATGGAGAGGTGAGTTGGCACAAAATGGAGAAATGAGAAAAGCCATTTGTCTCTTTCTTTCTGTCTCTTTTGTACACAACAAACACACAAGTACTACTAGTGTCCAGTGGAGGTGGCAGATATCGTACTTCACATGTCAGGATGAACTGATTACCTCCTGATCATAGAATGTTTACATTAGACATCTTGGTACCTTCCTGCTGAAAAAAAACAGTTCTTCAAGGAAACCTGGAGGAAAATATTTTGGTATTTAAAGAAAAATTTAAAAAAGTTCATTGTTGAAATTCTACTTTAACTTCTGTATCCAATAATATACTCATGCAGCTTCTCACTCAGGTGATTTTTCTTGTAGTGTCTCATGTGCACATGCAAAAACCCATCCTCTGTTTTACCGTAGAGGTTTTGCTTCTCTTCAGCTGTGTGCATGGACAGTATGATGACTGCGGCTGATTTTTATCAGTTGTCAAGTTGACTACACGATTCAAGTGCCTTTTATAAAAGTAATGACAGAGATTTATGAACCACTGTGTTTCATCTTTCCATTTTTTGGGAGCCAAAGGGGCCTTAATCTGTCTGGTTTTACTGTGAGATGGAACATCACTAGGAAAATGAATGTATGCTGGTAGGATTTTATTAAAATGCAGTCTTTATTTTTTTATGATGTTTTTCTTTGGCAGTTATAAATAAGGCCAGTGTCACTGTATGTAAAATAAATGAAAATAAACATTCTAAGAGCTCAGTTTAAGCATGTGTTATTTTGTGCCAATGTTTAATAATAATAATAATAATAATAATAATTTGCATTTTAATAGTGCCTTTCAGGGGACCCAAGGACACTGTACACATATGGAGGCAGACAAAACAAATAATACAGCTAAGACCATATGACATGACTTTTTTTTAAAAATTGTTGCAGATCTCAAAGGGTGGGGGCTGTCACACTGAAGGCTCTGTCCCCAAAAAACTGCTGCCTGGTGTGGGGGTTTGGTGAGCAGACCGGTGACAGATGACCGCAGATGACAGGGTACAGGGTTAAAGGATGTTTTGTAGGAGTAGAGTTTTTTTATGAACAGACCAGTTCTCCTCTTGAAATAAAAACACACAAGACATAGAGAGCCAGATGATTTTCATAGCTTCCATTTATTTTGTGTACAGTAGCTGAAATGTATACAAACATTTATCCAGTCAGTATAAATGAACACGCTGTATAGATAAAATGTACTAACTAAAATATCTAATTTGTCTTTTTATGTCACAACCTATCACAAAGTATACAGTATCTTAGATTAAAACAGCAATAGCTCTACACTTCTCCAAACAGAATCAGTTGAACAGATGTTTTATTGGCAGTCAGTTCAGTCCAAGGCACCAATAGTAAGAAAATTCATCCATCTTGTCACTGTGTGGCTTTCACATCAAAGATCTGCTGCTGGCCTACTTTTTTTTTAGGAGAGCCATCAATAGGTAGAGGAGGGAATCCCTGACACACATTCTGTAGAACAGATAAGTGGGTTACAAATTTGTAGGTTTTTACCTAAACCTGTAGGAACTGTGTTGGTTTCTGTCATTCCTCAATGTGTTAAAAAATATTATTCAGTAATTTATCCCATTTCCTCTGGAGTTTTAGTTTTTAGTGTGCAGTCTAAGTTTAAGGATTTACACATATTGAACGGAAGAATGAAAGTGAATGTTGCGTTTTAGCATTTGTAGCCAGTACAGAGAAATTTAGTTTCAGTTTGTTTCGTTTTGTTTTGCTCACCTGTACTTTAAACCTGTAAAAAGACTACGAGCATATCAGATCATATGTGAATCTTAAGCAAGAGAAACTGCCACTGTATCAAACAGAGCTGCCTATGTTGTTCACAACAGACTGTGAATAACCTTAATGTGACTCCAGAAACACAACCATCAAAATAGACCTGCTTTTAAGTCAGTCTTGTAGATTTGACCTCTACACCATCCAGTGAATTATATATTTACCTCTAACTACAACTACTGTTCAAGTACAAGAACCTCTTGCTGGAGGCTCTGAAGGAATCTATACCTCAGGCAGCCTGGAGGCATCCAGGCAGTCATTCAGATTTATAGATCTGTGCTGGTATTGTTTTTCTTCTGCGTTTGCCCCTAAAACAAGTCGACACTCCTCCAGATCTCAACAGCTCTCGCTGTTTTTTTACTAGAGGTGATGACTATTGTTCTTCAGTCAAGCCAACAAAGTCATTCCCTTCCTGCAATGCCAGTGGAACATTTCTCTTCTTTTTTTTTGGCCTTTTCAAGCTTTATTTTTCATAGAGACAGCTGAAGAGTGACAGGAATGTGGGGAGAGAGAGAGAGAGAGAGATGGGGAACGACATGCAGCATAGGGCCGCAGGTCGGATTTGAACACTGGGCCGCTGCTGAGCCTTTGTACATGGGGCGAATGCTCTACCAACTGAGCTAATCAACACCCCACATTGCTCTTTTTTTTTTTTAAATTACCTTGATTTACCCTAATCCTAAATCCCATATTTAATCTCCAGCATTTTTACCACCATGTACCACGCACAAGTTGCGTGTGTGTGTGTGTAGATTTGTCATCCAGAAATGTGAGGACAGGACTGTGAACCTGTATTTTGTCAGGCTGACAGTGAATTAAACAGCAAGTCTGAGGCAAATCACAAAGTTTCTGTCGACGTGTGTACGTGCTCTGGGAGTGTGACATTTGGTTAAACAATCGTCAGTAGGGATTAGAGTTCAGATGTGACAGGACACACGGCTTTGCAGGATTCAATATAGAGAAGTAGCTCACAGCAAATATGCACTACCTTATTTTTTTTAACTCCAAGGATTAAAATTAATCAATTCCAAAAAAGAACTTGATCCAGATCCACTACTTCAGGCTGTAAAGATAATCTGGGACCTATGTTAGCGCTCATGTGGAGACCCGCTGGAAATAAGCATATGACTGTTGATTGTCAAGATTTAAGAAAAAGGCTGACCCACTGTGCAATAATGAGGTGATTTATTTTCTAAGTGCCAAAAAATCCTCGACGCAGCATTCTCAGCATCACAATGTAAAAATACTTTATTTTCCTCATGGGTCATTAAATTCTCACTCTGTTGAACATAAATACTCTCAAGTGGTGGCTAATGGTTTAACAAGAGATGTGGTGGGCAAGCAATGTGTTTCCTTTCACATTTTCTATTTGCACCTCAATAAGCGGGTGTGTGCAATTATTTGTACAAACAATCGACTCATCACGCCTGTCCTCATGAGTCCATTCATGCTGAAGAAAATCACTACCAGAGCCAAAAAGTGAGCTTTTTTGCTCCAGGACAGCTATAATCCTCCATCCATCCTCCCTCTAATTCCTGACAAATAAACTATGAGAGGACAGGCGGGTGGGGGAGAGGTATAAAAAGTACAGAAACCTCGTCATTTCTCGTCTACCATCAGTACTCAGACGGTTCCTGACATAAACAAAGATTTCCAGTTCCCCTGGTTGGACTGAATTACTCATGTATGCATCGTTTTCCTATTTATACACACACGTAAACATATGTCCTATAATGATCCATCTGTCACTTCTACACCTATACAGACATACTGTACTCACTCTATCCTCCTACCTTTACATTTCTTTCTTTCACACCTCCCCCACGCTCTCTCTCTCACTTCTCTCCTTTCTGTCCCCATCCTGCACCTTCTCTGTGTGCTTGTCCTCAGTAACAGGTTGATCCATGGCTCTTCTCCTGACATCCGTTATTCCGGATCTTTCCAAAGAACGCTGACAGGCTGTGAATGATGATGATCCTTGAGACAGGAAACCAGGAGACACAAACCTGTCTCATTCTGCAAGATGGATGGAGCGTGGGTCCAGGGACACGTCATAACGGGACAGACTGAGCCTTACATTTAAAGATAACTTTTAGTCAAGAATGTGTGAATTTAAATCTATATATTTAGGTGATACACAATTATACAATATGTCCTAGATAGCAGTTTAAAGGAGACATACAGTATGACAAGGAATTAGCATTTAACATTTAGAGCCCGGATAGCTCAGTCGGTAGAGCATCAGACTTTTAATCTGAGGGTCCAGGGTTCAAGTCCCTGTTCGGGCGAAAGCTCTTGAGCAAGGCACCGTACCCCCCAACATCTGCTCCCCGGGTGCTGTGAATTGATGCCCACCGCTCCAGTATATATGTGTATATGGCATCTGTCACTACGTGTGTGTTCCAACAGGTGCCAGCTGGATGGGAGAAATAATTCTGTGTGTACAACATGATTAATAAAGTTTCAACTTAACTTAACTTTAAGTTTGATTGATTTTTATCCTGACGTTCTGCTTGTCATCACAGTTATTTATTCCTCACAAAGAACAAATAATTCAAACATCAGCTTGGTTTAATGCAAGATCTCCTGTGCATCATTTTGAATCATTTTCTGAAAGAAATTTAGTAAAGATAGAGTCTATCTGTGTTTCTTGTCTGTCTCATCCTAAGATCACATCCACAATTCAAATGCTTCAACATTAACACAGCATTTACCTTTTTCAACATCCTAACTTATATTCAGTCTCAGCCTCAGTGCAGTGCAGCCAGTGGAGGTTTGTTACAAGTGGCTGAAACAAGTTTAATCATCTTGAGAGAAGTGCTTACCCACATCACAAAGGTTATTGTCTGTCTGTTTTTTTTTCACTTTTAGTAAAAACAAGTGTCAGGATGAACAGAACATCAAATCTCATTTGAGCTCCGCAGAGTGAGATGAAAACGTTTTTGACGTTTTGAGTTTATTTTTAATTCATCACTGTGAACGCAGTCGTGACAGGGTTCTGGTGTTGCATCACAATCATATTTGAACACAAAAAGAGAAAAAATGACAGTGTTTGTAGAAACATGAGGCGGTCCAAGTGATACACTTTTTCTTTTTTTTAAATCCAGCACAAATCAGAGGACTTTCTGTCTTCGTCTTCCAGTTCAATCTGATATATCACTCTTCATTCACATTTGCATTTATCATAAGATACAGACTGGGTTTGACCAAACAGTCAATCAAAAAGGAGAATATTTATGGGAACACCAACAACACACACAGCTGAGTTCTTACTCAAAGCTTAATATTATCTTGCTTTTTTAACATGAACATTTTTGCAGTCACTTACTGTAAATGTTACTGTGTTGAAGATACAAAGTATTCGCAATAAAATAATAATATACCTGTGTTTTTTTAAAAATGGGTGTAACTCAATTTCCTGAATATACCATTGCACTGTTTAGGTTAACAAAGGTTAAGGTTAGGTTTCTTTGTCTTTTTTGTTTATCTTGACCCAAAGCATGTGTCGATCCACCTTCTTTACAGTGTTTGAGATCTTTTTTCCTCCCATGTCTCTTGTTATGAAATGTACTGCACATATAGTAGTGTTTAAAAAAATGGTTACATACTATAACTCCAGTTCCTTGAGCAGGAGGAGCTTCAACAGACAGCTTTGTCAAACAGCACACATTTGAATGTACTTTTCATGCAACGCTGCACAGATGTCATTTGGAGCCCGTAAGAAGGCAAAATCAAACATAATATTTCTTGGACTTTAACCTTTATTTTGGGGTGAGTTTAAGCTACAAATGATTAAAAAAAAGTTCAAGTATATGATGCATAATTACTACACTGTTTTTTTTGATGAATTTTATGTAGGGAACGCAGCATCTATATCATTTGTTTTTCAGTGTCCTTTGTGAAGCCCTATAGATAAAAATATTTATGGCTTGGAAAGGACACGTTGCACTTTTGTGCTGTTACCGATTGTGTCCATACATTTGTGCATGCGTGCTCTAATGATTGTGTATGTGCGCACTGTACATGGGCATGCATGTGCATGTCCCAGCAGAATGTAAACACATACTAAGACTTCCTGTCTGGAGACCAAACTGAGGGAAGATTTAGAGTGAGAGGGAGGGAAGTAGAAAGACAGAGTCATTGAAAGGAGAGAGAGAGAGACTCAAGATGATGGGAGAGAGAGAAAGAAGCAGAGGAGGAGAAGAAAGACACATTGAAAGGAGTGAGACGTACAACAATAGAAGGAAGCAGAAAGATCTGAGGATGTTTGAGAAATCTAGAGAGAAAGCAATACACTGAGTAACAGCAGGCGGGCTGACAAAGTGACAGAAATGACAGGGATGCCTGTTGATGCACAGAACTGAAGAAGTGTGTTGATTACTACAGCCAACTAACACACTGTCAAGAAAAATGAAATTGTCACTGAAACGCTGAACCACTCCAGACAGAAAAGCGACTGACGTAAGTGGACGTTCAGAGATGATACGAGGGTGCACAGGTCACTGAAAGTTGAAGCATCCTTGCTTGGAAACGTTCCAGCATCACCTGGTAGGACACTGACCAGGAGCCTTTGGATTGGGTCGAGCATGTCACTCCAACTTCATCTGAGACAGATTTGACCTGCCTGGAGTTAGTCTACTGGTTTGACCAGTCCCTCTTTTTTTCTCTAGAGGTAAGTTGTCATCAGAAGTAGATAAACTGTGTCAGTATATTGTTTTTTAAAAGAGGGGAAAAGGAAATCAGCTCTTACAGTCATGTTTCATCCAGGAAACCAGACTAACTACAAAAAAAACACTAAAACAGGGGCAAAATAATAGAACTGCAAAAATCATTACATAGACTGAATAAGTAATCAAAATAATCCATTAATGAGTTTCCATAAATTGGTAAAGTTAACGGTAAACAAAGTAGAATGCTTAAAGAAGTTATGATCATGCTCCAAACCAGTGTGTGTTTGTAATGTGTTACACAATAAGAGTACATAGATAGGCCCCTGTGAACTTTTATTGCAAATACAAGTACAACTATCACTAAAATTAGAATTACAGCAGTAACAAAAATGCTCCATTTGCCTTGAGGGGCTTTCTGTGAAGCTATAATTTGATGCACGACAGCGTGAGATCTGTATTCCACTCTCCCATCCTGTCTCTCTCTTTATATATTTCTCTCTTTTACACAATCTTATGCACACACACACACACACACAAACATACACTCTACCACCCAAACGGGACTCCCACGCTGCTGGAATTTATTTGGACAGTGTTATTTGTGATCTGCCTCTGGGCCCTCTGCTCTCCTCTCAGTATCACTTAGGAGTCATTGCATCATCACAGTCTTTGATGTTGGAGGAGGAAGAGCAACAATAGGAGAGCAACAGAGACGCATTACATTGTTATGATATTATCTGTGCAGACTCAAATCAAAGGCTACACAAACTTTCTATTCTAGTCCATCTATTTTCAATAAATGCTTCTGTGGACAGTTAAGGTGTTCTGCTAAAATGTAATGACCGTAACCCGGACAATACATTTTATTTAATCTGCATTTGGGTTGTAGATGCCATATTAATACTGATTTTGCTGGTCATTGTTTAACCCAAATTATTACTTAAACCTGTGGCAGCATGGTACATAGAATTTAGTTTGAATGTAATGGTTACCTACTGTAAGCTCAAATTTTCCACGGTCATGTTAAGTAGCAGAACTACAAAGGCCAAAGGTCATGGTGACACTCAAGGAAAAAATCTGGGAATCACAAAAGATATTAAGATACATCCAAATGTCTAGTTGTTGCTTGGCTGAACAGAATTTTGGATAATTAGGTCAGGACATGTTGGGGATCAACTTTCATCTTTCCAGTACATGACCAGCCTTCACAATACGTCACCAAAAACCGCTGGACTTTATCACGTGTCATTGTCATTTGTTTCTGAACAGATGAAGTAAACAGTTTAACACCCAATTTCCCCAGAGCAATGCTCATAACGCTCGTTAGCGCTGTTAATGATGATGAACTAGCTCCTGTAAGCTGAACAATATCAGGGGATGTAACTGTGAAAACATCCATTTATTTCCTTCAGTGGTCTTAATGTTCTGTGGCTTTACTGGTCTTGTTAATATAGACGAATCACATTATTCATGCCTCACTCTCAGCTGAGCATGTTATTCTCATTAGCCTTTTTCATCAGCTGGATGGCTATTTTGCTGTGAGAGATTAGTTGTGAGCATACACAGCACAATATGTTGGGCTTCTTAAATCTTTCCAATGTGGGACTCACATGAGCAATTAAACTACATTTGTCATGGAAGGAATACAGTAGCGTGCCAGCCCCCAACCACTTCTGGGTTCACACTCATTGGGACGCTTTGTGGAAAATATAATATTTAACTTCATGTGACATGATGTTTTGAATGCCAATGGATTCATCATGAGTTTGACTTTATCAATGAGCTTTTTGAACCCGTTTCACAGTCCTCAACTAACACTCTACTGTTGCCTGTTAATGTGAGGCCTCAGATCAACTCTGTGAGACACAAAACAGCAAAGCCAGTTCATGTATCACTCTTTTAAAGAGGTGAACCTTACTGCAGAAACATCTATAACAATATAAAAGTCAGTGTGCGTGAGACTGTCCAAAAATCATCTGCCACTCCACCCTTTTCTTTGTCTTTCCTTCATACACTTCACTTTAATGCTTGTGTAATTACGTTTGCCCTTCATGGACCCTAAAGGCTTTGTCCTAATATGGCCATTGACCACTTGATGGGCTGTGTCAATTGACAAGGAAACACCTATGAGGACAAGAGAAGCAATTCATATCTATCTATATCCATTGAGATATAAGCGGCACAGTCACTGACTGCCCTCTGCTGTCTGTAATATTCACACCTGGTAGATTCTTCATGTTCACATTTGCATATTTTCCTCCTCACAGCTGAAAGCACCATATGGAAAGGGTGACATAGTTAACTTGAGTGTCTAATTTCATAAAGTCTCATGCACAGCAGGATTCTACTTGTGTATTGTAAGGAATTATCACAGCACTGTGAAAATGAGAAATGTGAGAAAAAACGATGAATATGACAAGTTGCCTTTTGTCACAGTGACATCTGTGACAGTTTCTTGTCTGTTTCTTGTTCACCTTTGAAGCAATCTACATTTTTAACAATTGTCTGCACTCATAAGGACTGATTGTACACACTGCAGAACGTGTTTCACCTTTATCCACTTAGCAGTTATTTTAGGATCATCAGTGGATGTTTCATCTCACGCTTTGTGAACTGTTTGAATATTTGAGCCTCCTGCATTGTAATAAGTCAATCTGATTTGTTATTTAGCCAATAAATACCGTGGATGTAAAAGTCCCAGTGCTGTAACCAATTAATGTAAACTTATGGACTGATTAATCAAATGAAATGACCCCAAACTTTAAAATGTAAATATCCAGGAAATAACTGTTATTCTGTCCACAAACACATAATTTATCCAGTTTACCCAAATCTACTCTGTTTATCCTAATTACGAGAAGAATTCAGCATCTTCCTGGAAGTTAATGAAAACAAATAGGACATACAGACCAGGATTGATTGACGCAGACACAAAATGACTCTTTGTGTTTCAGATCTGATCTGGTCTGTGCTCTTTAAAAGAAGTAAAACCACACAGACTCTCCTGTTGTGACTGCCATGAAAAGGTCACAGGTTCATGTGTTATTTCTGTGTGTTAAAGAAAAGGGGTAGGATCTGAGCCGCTAAGAGTAAAAATCGACATTTTTTAAATTCTTAATAAAACTGCTTGATATAAATATACTCATAGCTTCTCTCAGCCTCTCATAAATAAATATAGTTACATCATAAATAAATAGTCTAAACAAATAGGATACTGTTTTAAAGTGGCTCTGTCAGTGTGGCCAAGCCAACAGCAACAACCACACTGAGGTCAGAGACAGGCGAGTGGAAAAAGATGTTTGTCACACAACTCTTTTGATAAGAATGATGATAAGAAATTAAGATTTTACATTGCATTGATATGATTAAAGTTATCAATAACAAAAAACACTTAACACAAATGTATTACCTGAATAGTAGATTGAACAATCATTTATTCCCTGTCCTTTATTGTAAGTGTGAACGTATGTGAGAATGTGTGTGGCCTAATGCATGCTGGGATATCCTGCAGCCCCTGCACAGCTACAAATGGGTACAGGAATGAACAGATGGGCACTGCAGCAACTCTCAGTTTTGTATTTTGCACCCAGACTTTAAAGTAAATGTTTACTGCATCACAACACTGTGTGATTTTGTCTGACAGTTTCTGCAACAACTGTGGATCATCATCATCATCATCATCATCATCATCATCATCACCGTTATGATGAACTTCAACAGCACTGATTCCTGGCTTTTTATCAATACTTCATGTCCCATCCTGCCTGTAGTAGCCAGTCCCAGTAACAATAGTGGCAAGGAAGGATATCTTCAAAGACTGGCTCACTTAGATGAGGGGCTCTACAATGACTTTTATGGCCTTTGGATTGCACTCATGGTCATTAACTCTCTCATATTCTTGGTAGGCACTGTTTCAGGACTCCTTTTTTTTATAAATATATTCTGACATATTATTCAGAACTCTATGTCAGTCTATATAAACTCTCATATTCTCCTCTCTTCTCCCACAGGTGGGCATGGTGCTCAACACAGTCGCACTTTATGTTTTCTGTTTCCGCACCAAGCAAAAGACCACCTCAGTCATCTACACCATCAACTTGGCGGTGACTGACCTCTTGGTGAATCTCTCTCTGCCGACTCGCATCCTGCTCTACTACAGTGGAGGAGCTTGTCTCACCTGCTCCTACCTGCACATCTTCAGCTACTTTGTCAACATGTACTGCAGCATCTTGTTTCTGACCTGCATATGCGTCGACCGTTACCTTGCCATCGTGCAGGTGGGTTTCCCTTCACAACATACCTGCTCGTTCTGACTTCAAAAACCAGCAGGGACTCAAAAATGTCTTATCTCCTTGTAGGTTGAAGCTTCCCGTCGGTGGAGGAACTCCAGTGTGGCCAAATGTGTGTGTGTCTCTGTCTGGCTGTTTGCCATCGTGGTCACCTACTCCTTCCTTTCTACTGCTTTCCAGCACCCGGGCTGTTGCCTCTCAAAGCTCCTCTTTCTCACCATCACTGAGTTTTTTCTACCCCTCATCATTATTGTGGTCTTCACATTGCGGATTATGTGGGCACTAGCTGACCGCCGTCTGATGCAGCAGAGCAGGTACAAGAAATGTTTAATACATAGACACAAGTGTGAAAGTACAGAATAGCATGACATTTATGGCTTTGGTCTGTCGTTTTTCTTTGTTACATATTGAAAGAATAATGCTAAACTTGAAAATTTGATGATTAGAAGTTCATAACATGAAAATAAAAGGACTCACATTCGCAGCATTTAAAGCACTGAAGACTTACAGCTGATGGGACGTCACACTGATGGTGATCTTAACTGTTTTCCCTCAGGGAGAGGAGGAGGAGGGCTGTCCAGCTGCTGAGCACAGTGCTGATCATTTTCACGGTCTGCTTCACACCCTTCCACATCAGACAGGTGAGTGAGAGACAAGTGTGACACATTGTTAAAATTAAATATCATCATCATGTATTTGTAGCCCTTAAACCATGACTGTGCTGTCTTTTTGTGTTGTAGGTGGTAGTGTACTTCTACCCTGATATGCCTCACCATGTGATAGTCTACCACCTGACTGTCACTCTCAGCAGTTTGAATAGCTGTATGGATCCGGTTGTCTACTGCTTTGTTACAAATAACTTCCAGGTAAGACTGGAGTTTCTTCCATACCTTTCTTCACATCCTTCCTCTCTGTCACCTGTCCATCTATACATCATTCCCTCCAGCCATAATTTGTCCACCCATCATCCTCATTTATTTGCTTATTTACTCATCGATTCCCTGAATAATTTACTGCCCATTTCTCCCTCAGGCCACTATGAGAAATATTTTCCGTCGTGCAGAGCCCGAGCAGACTAGTGGTGATATTATCAGCATGCAGCACAGCTCCAAGGCCTCAGGAGGGACGGCCACTGCCATTACTAATAATGTGATGATGATGACCAAGATTCCCACCTCACTGCAAAAAGACAATGTGGAGAAGAACCACACAGTGTAAAATCCATACACATGGGGTGAAGAGAACTGAAAGTTACTGAGATGTCACATTGCCTGGGGAAAGGTGGCTGATATTTCTGGACTCTGCAACATGCTGACCAATGATAACAGCATCAGTGTATAATGGCACAGTGCTAAGAGCTCAGGATCCACAGCCATAACCACCATCTCCTAAAAATATTTAAGTACTTCAATCATAACATCGACAATTGACAAATTTAGTCTGCAACTAAACATTATGATCATACCAAAACTACTAACCAGTCTGCCAAATTTATGTGTATCATTACTTGAATTAGACACGTGACAAAATGCCAAGACTTTGATATTTGATGCAGTCCTTTCTACATTTTGTTACACTAAGACTGAGACAGAAATTACCTGCATTGAAACTGATGTCTCCAGTCAACAGTTTCAGCACTATCTGTCTGTGTCTTTCATGCTGTATGTAAAAGCCAGAATAAATCCTCTACCTGAGCACAATTGCTACTATAAAAGGAGCTTCTGATGCATCAGAAAATCTTACAAATGACCAGGACAGAAGTGTTGACATTAACAAGAGAAGATATTGATTACCACCATAATGTGATAACATGTCTCTGTTTCCCACATGGAAAGACATGGTATGACCTTTTTTTTTGTTGCCTGGATTGCTTGATCACTTCAGTGGATCCACTACAAGAAAATATTTGTGAATGATCACCACTTTTGTGCAGCAGAGGGCAACATTGCACTCCTTTTCAATGGTCAGTATAGTGAGAGACCAAGGGCAATATTATCAGTGAAATGGAAACTGTTTGGATGATTCAAGGTAGCTACAATGTGAATATTTAGGCTGTGATTATATTGTTTTATTATACCAAAATGTGATATGATGTGCTGTTAAGTTGACACAATGTCATTTCTGTTTCATCAACAATCAGCAGAAGCTGTCTTTGCAGGTCACATTAAATGTTTATTGGAGAAATTTGCTAAAGTGAAAAAGTGAAATGCTTGAGTCAAAAATCTATATGTGGTGGTTAGATCACCTCTGCCTGGTTCTTTAAGTGAAAAATCAGTCTCATATTTATTTGGTTTTATATTTGAGGAATGAGTTTTGGTGAAAGACAAACAAACTGAAAGTTAAATGTTCCATCATTGCAATTTGAAATGTAGAATCAGAATCAGATTTATTGTGTTATGTACAGCACGTTTCACATACAAGGAATTTGTCTTGTTGCTATTGGTGCATAACAAACATTAAGTAAACATATAAAGAAGATTTAAAAAAATCAAGTAAAAATGTAAACAATATAAATATATGTGCAATATGTTTTTAAAATGAAAAGAGCTGTACATTTTGTGCAGGAATATACAAAGTATTTGATAGGTAATGTGATATTTATCAAAGTGAGGAAGTCAAAAAGATGAAAAGATTTCATACTACTAATACCGTACATTATTATTGTTGATACATTATTATGATTTATTTAATTACTATTGGTATTATTAACTGATGAGTAATAAAATAATTTAATCATTTTTAAATTATGAATAATTCCCTCCCCGTCCTCCGTAGGTGAGCGGCTTGGTGACGTAATTTACGTTCCCTTATGACCACGCCTCGCTTTGTTACTGTGGAAACCAACGAGATTGATGAGTGTGGGTTAACAGATGGTCACTCAGCTAGCTGCCAGAGGTTAGCCAGACTGCTAACCCCAAAACTGAGAGTTTTGTTGTCACGTTGTCGGAAAATGTACACAGTGCGGAACGGCTTTTACTTGACCTCAGCGGAGTAAAAGCTCAGGTACGTCACATCTTTCTGTCATTAATATATAAGTGTAAATCTGCTAAGGTTAGCGGTGTCATTTTTATTAGCCACTTCCAAGCTCGCTGAAGTAACGTTAGCCACAGGTCAAACCTCAGTCAGGGTAAAGTTAACACGAACGTGTCCACAGTCAGGTTTGTGCCATTCTCACGCGCTAAAATCACCGTCATTTATGATGTAACGACAGGCGGCAGAAGAGGTCGATAGGTGAGGTTAGCTCAGGTAAGTCAGGGTTAGCGTTAGCAGAGCTGCCCCCCTGAACCAAACATGTCTTAACCGGTCCAACCAGCCCACCATGGCACACAGCCGGCACACATTCCTGTGAGAAACACTCATTTTTTTTAACTCTGCTTAACGGTTACTACACACAGGAACAGATGACTTATCGCGACATAAACCTGCACAGGACTGTGTTTAGACGCTCTTTTATTTTGTTTAAACATTAACCCATACGTGACCTAACTTTTATTTGCGATATCTGCCTTTAGTTTGCCTCAAAAAAGACAAAGTAACTGAGTAAAGACGACGAAGAAATGGGCTTAACTGTGTCCTCACTCCGTTGTGCAACAGGCATGGTGTTGTAATAAGGGCTGATTTCTTAACGTTGCTTTCTTTCGTGGCTCTGACGTCTTTGTCACCTGCCAGTTTTGTGGTATAAAGGTTGACTCAAGAAAGTATATGAATACTTAGAGCAGTAATAGTCAAGGTGCAGTAAGATTGCTTCATCCATTGTTCATTATGTCTCATGTGTCATCTATAAACTTCAGCTCAGGGCAGCATATTTATTGCAGATTGCAGCAGATTTTATGTGTCCTATCATGGGCGGAAACATTTTTTACACATGTGAGCCTTCTAGTATTTGACATACTTACAAAAAAGGAATTAAAAAAATGTACTTCATTAGTTTTATCTGTCAGGAAACACAAAGTAAGACAGAGAATGTTAACACCAGGGCAATGCTACCCCCCTGCCCTATGTTATAGCTTTAACTTGCTGTCTAACTGTGGTCTGTTTTTCTGCAGGTTGCTGTGTGACTGGGTCTTTGCCAAGGAGTTTTCCACACACTTTGACCCCGACATGTGGGGAAGTGCACTTACATGCACACACACCGACTTCTACTGACCCACGCTGTAAATCTTACACAGTACAAATAGTGCATGCAAACAACGTCCACCACACACTATCCAGCCACAGCAAGCACATTCTCTCTTCTTCTCCTCATAGCTTACCACAACACAGCCACTGGAACCCCACCTCTTCAGCTCCTGCCAGCTCCTCCCCTCTACATACCTTTGGAGCTGCGCAGATCTTCTTGCTGAATTTTGAAATTGTGCAAACAACAGTGAGGAACACCAGCACTCTGCCACTGAGCTACTGAGCCATGCCATCTGGACATATATCAGCATGATGGCCTTGTGACAAAATGTATGGAATATCTTTTCACCACATCCATTTTGGGACACATTAATCTCAGTATAATGACGATTCCTGCCTCCTCCTCAGTTATTTGCAGTTCTTTGGCTTTGAAACCAGAAGGTGCTGACCAGCAGAGATGCTCACTGATTAAACGTTCTGGATATCTTCTGCTTCTCTTACACAGTGAGTGATCAAAATGAAAACCATAGACGTTGCATGTTCTATTAGTACATAATAAAGTACGGTTTTGCCAATATACACATGAAAATAGTTTTAATTGGTATACACTGACATATACCAAACATCCAGCAAAATAAATGGATCCTCGGAAGTCAAACCAGACTGTAATGGGAGGAGAAACACATGAGATGGAGGCTTCTAGCCTTCCGGAGAAGACAAAATCTATGGAAGAAGCAGAAGAAAGTGAGAGTGAGAAGGAGGTGGAGGAGGAGGGCAGAACTATGCAGATCCCTATGCATCGCTGGGTAATGCATGGAGCAGTGATGTTTGGACGTGAGTTCTGCTACGCTATGGAAACAGCCCTGGTGACACCGGTGCTGCTGCAGATAGGTAAGGATAAGTAAAACAGTCATGTAGAAACAGACACACTCTTGCTCTTGCTTAAACAAACATTCAAGTTATGTCAGCCTGACATGGATATATAAACATGAAAATGTAGCTACATAGGCAGCACTGGAATTTATACTTTAGTGTGTGTTTACCACGCTTTGTTTCAGGCATCTTGGTGGTATACATAGAGGTATTAATTATTTAAGTGTGTTGTTAAAAAATAACTTGTTATTTATTCCTATATAAGAATAGTATATAAGATACCACTATTCTTATTTAAGTTTGCATTGAAGCCCACCAGACCTATCCAAAAAGAGTTGTCTTACTGTTACTGCATTAGCCACACTGGGTCTATTGATTTCCCTGGCTGCACCACTGTGTGGTATAACCTGTGTGCCCAGCAGTAGCCAACCAGGGGCTATACAGTTAGATGTCAGGTTTGCCACCATAGCAGAAATGGAACAAAGGCATTTTCCCCTGGCTAGGTATGACAAGAATGTCACACACAGCACATTTCAGTCTCTCTGTTTTTCGTCCCTATTGAAAATATTGTAAGAAAGATTATGTTTAAAAACTTTCAACTCACCCCATTCAGGATGTTTGTGAACACATTTTCTAAGCATCCATACTATACTAGTAATCTCTGGAGAAAGTGCATAGAGTGAGAGCACTTTGTAGTTCAGTCTATCAATTAAAGGTGGTGTGTCCGTATGTAAAATAAGTTGTTTCCATCTTTTCATAGCCTAGACTCGAAGGCCAGACCTTCGGAGTGAAACGGTTGTTGTAAACGATCTGCTGTATAATGCGGATGATGATCAACAGTTGTCCGTTGTGGCATAGTGATTGGAGTAGTTGAACAGAACCTGTCACAGTTCTTGTTCGGGCTTTGTAAATGGATTACTTTAAAGGAAGAAAGGTATGCACATCCGTGCGCTGTTCCTGCTCTTTACATTCTGTGTTGCAACAGTTTGCAACAGTAGCACCTTCAGAAACATTAACATACCTAGAGGAATAACCAGTTGAAACATTAGCTCTAACACTATAAAAACACACACCTTGCATGCAATTCAATTTATTCGTAAGTCAGGACTGGGTGATTGCACTCTTATATTTACCTTTTTGTTACTGTATTGCCAAATAAATCTATCTAATATATCTATAGTTTGTTGTGTAAAGGTGCTCTGTGGAGTTTTCCATAAAACAAATAAAGGTTATTTTGACATACAGTGTTACTCTCTGAGGCCTGACAAACATATTGAAGGAATTTTCTTTGCAGAGGAGATTTTATTTTTGAAAAAACTGAAACTTGCTGTTTTGCATCAGTGTTTACTGTTTAGCAGTCTTCTTCCTCCCAGCCTTTGCTGCATGTTTTTGCATAGTACTGCCACCTGTCGATCACGGGAATAATGTGAAATGTGGACACATCACCTGTTTGTGCATTGCGTGTGCATCGTTCCGTCCATATGGTTGAGACAAATAAAACATTAGAGGACCACTTTTAAAAAAAATGCTTCATGGTGTGTTTCACCAAGGGCCATTGGTGAGAAAGACAGACACAAAGCAAGATATTTTCCCTACTGCAAGAAAGTCATCCGCTGTTTTGTTGACTTAAGGGAGAGAGAAGGCCAGAGCAGAGCAAGGCATGTGGATAACATGTTGTTCCCGTGAGAACCAGCCAGCTCACCCAGCCAGCTGACTGTATTTGAATCCATCAGATTTTTGCATTGCAAATGCATTCTTTATATGGAGTGGAAAATCAGGATATTGTCAACTAGCAGAGACAGTTGTTTTTTCTAATAACTGACAGATAATGGTGCATCATCTCCCACAAATGTTTTGGCCCAAATGGGTGCAGTGTTTCCTGGTTTCAGTGCATGCTGAAGCTTAGTTCTTTCTATTACAGAATCGACCTGGATGTGATTTCACCACTTTCCTGGCTGGTTGCTGCATATTTCTGTCAGTGTTGTTGTAACAGACCACCTCATTGTCTGAAATGTCCTTGCCACTCTAAAAGCCAGGAAGCAGTTTAAGAGCACCAGTTGTTCTTCAGATATGCATTGTTATGCATGTTCTTATCAGCAATGCAATATAGGAAAACTTTCACCATTGTGTGTGTGTGTGTGTGTGTGTGTGTGTGTAAGAAAAAAAAAAGCTTCTCTACTTCCACAATTTTTTATTCAGACAAGTTCCCGCCTGCCAAACGTCTGAATAGGTTGTGCGTAATGATGAGATGAGGAATTCACCACAAAGAACACTGAAGTCAGTAGTTCAGTAGCTTGAGTTAAAGACAGGGTTTATCATAAAAACACTGAGTAAAACAAATCAAATTCAATGAAAATGTTTCAGAAATGTGTACAGTACATGGACAAAGATCAGTGTAAAAGCGCATAGTTCTGGCCTTGACAGAAAAATAGTGCCTCAGGTGCAAAATGAACACAAAAGGCAAACTATACTAGATATACTTGTTGTATGTTGTATATGTGTTTTGTGCTCGATGCTGCCTGAACAAAAAATGCTAATAGTCAGACCTTTTCTGCATTAAAAACACATTCAGCTTTGTACTTGATGTTCTTCAGTTCTTAAGTACCCTGCAATATCTTACCTTGGCTGTAATCTGATCAAATGTTTTTCAATGAATCTATTGTTTTGTTTGTGTGTTTTTCTAGGTCTTCCTGAGCAATATTACAGTTTGACCTGGTTCCTCAGTCCTATCCTTGGTCTCTTCTTCACACCCCTGATTGGCTCAGCCAGTGACCGATGTACTCTGCGATGGGGCCGGAGGAGACCATTCATTCTGGCCCTGTGTGTAGGTGTGCTGCTGGGAGTAGCGCTGTTTTTAAATGGATCATTAATAGGTGAGTAGAAGGTTGATGATCACCACCTACGCGTTATAATAATTAGTGTTTAATCTCATCTGTGTACATTTTGTGGTGTTCTGTCAGGCCTTTCCGTTGGTGACACTCCCAGCAACCAGCCAATTGGCATCGTCCTCACTGTACTTGGTGTTGTGGTGCTGGACTTCTGCGCCGATGCGTCTGAGGGACCAATCAGAGCTTATCTCCTTGATGTTGCTGACACAGAGGAGCAAGATATGGCTCTCAATATTCATGCCTTCTCTGCTGGTAAGACATGCATGTATGAACAAATATACACACACAATCATCCACACGGAGCTGTATAACATCAGCTGTTCAAGAAATCATCTAGAATTTGTGCAAACATATACAACATCAAAAGCCACAAATTACTTCTACTATTTTTCCCACAATGTGAGTTTTAAAAAGGTTTTACACATATAGGCAGTGCAGTCTCAGGTACTTGTCCTCTGTACACTAATTGAATCTTTATCTCTTCAGGGCTCGGTGGAGCAGTGGGTTACATGCTGGGTGGTCTAGACTGGACTGGCACAGCTCTGGGGCGAGCATTTAAATCTCAGGAACAGGTCCTCTTCCTGTTTGCAGGCATCATCTTCATCATCTCTGTCATTTTGCATATGTTCAGTATCCCCGAGAAACCTTTCGCTCCATCCAACCAGCTGAAAGTCACAGGGAGTGGGGAGTCTACCAGCCACTTGTCTTTCAGGCCCGTTGGTCACATGCCACCTTTACTAGATGTGATTGCAGAGGAGGATGCTTCTGCCCTCGTGTCACGAGAGGACAACGAATCCGATCCTGAGGAAGGGGAAATGGATTTCCTCGCTGTGGATCGGGTGCGGAGTAAAAGTGATTCAGTCTTAGCCATGCCAGATGCTACAATAGAGTTGGATCCTGACCTGCACCCAGACACACAACTTTTTCTGCCAGAGGTGCATCACTTTCTACCAGAGACTCAGGGAGAGCTACACGATGTTTTTAAGCCATCTGACCACAGTATTGGGTCCCCGTCTCCTACTGGTGGACTGCCTGACGTTACTGATGGTGTAACGAAGCATAAGGTTCCAACAAACGGTGCTATTTCTGTCCCGCAAAACAGCTCTGGCTCACAGGACTCACATCTGAAAACACAGGTGAAATCAGCTGCTACAGTGTCAGATTTTATCTTTGTTGGCATAAAAAAAACAAAAACAAATGTCATCAAGTGTCAATGTCAACATGTTATTTGATATGTTTATTACAACCATGGGACAAAAAAACTCTATTCTGTGTTTCAGATATGTAGTTCCATGTTTTGATTTTCCTTTTAAATATATATCATCTGTGCCTCTCTACCAGCAGGTTAAGGCTGCCAACGGTGTCAGTGCTAGTATGTCCTCTGACCAGTCCAATCCAATGAAAGGCCATGCTTCCACTAGGCTGGCAAATCGCCCCTCCAACACCTCAGTTTCATCACGACCACGCCAACCCACCTTCTACAGACAAGTAAAATTACATTTATCTTTGAATTACTTCCTGTAAAAGCAACAAATATTTGCTTGACACCATATTTCATTTTGCAAATACGAAAAAGCTGATGACTTTCTTTTCTCTTTCCAGCCCTCCTTCACTTTCTCCTACTACGGACGAGTGGGATCACAGCGTTATCGACTGCGGCGGACAGCACCTTCGAGCCCACCGCCAATCACCACCTCGCGCAGTTTGAACGATCTGAGCGACCTCCAACAGCCTGCAGACCGGCGGGAGTTTCAGCTGTCAGTCAGCAGTCTGTCATCTGTTGGCTCCAGCAGCGAGGGAGGACCTGGCAAGGGTACAACTGTTCGACTGCTCTGGTTATCCATGTTGAAGGTGAAGTAAATTGGAAATGTTGGAAATATTGCACTGTTCCATATTCACAACATGTCTGACATTGCAACTTTTTTGTGAAATTCCTTCTTCATGTTCACCTGCTAGTCTTGATTCACTCTTTCTCTACTCTCCTTGATAGATGCCGAGGCAGCTGTGGAGACTGTGTGTGTGTCACCTCCTCACATGGTTCTCCATTATAGCCGAAGCTGTGTTTTATACTGATTTCATGGGGCAAGTCATCTACCACGGAGACCCTACGGTACACACATACCTTCACGTTGTTATAAACAGCCTGATCGCAATATGTAATAAATTTTCCCTGCATTGACTTATAAACAAGCAGCATTGCCTTATATTCTGTGACCGTCAGGAAGCCAGAATCAAGTATAATACTCGTCAAATGTAATATTTGAAAAGTTTAATTTGGCTTAATTGTTGAAAAATATAATGTGTGTACATTTTGGTTGGTTGTTGCATAATTTTCTTCATAAAATATGTGCAACTCCTGCAACCACGTCAAGAAAGTGCAACAGATCATTGCATTTTGTGAAGTCATTTCATAATGCAGTGTTATTACATACATGCTAACTGACATCATTTTCTATACGATGGACACCACGCGTTAGAGTTTAATAAACTCGGCATGCTGCAAATGTTATGTATGCCAAATTTTAACACTACAGTGTGTGATAACATCGAAATTATTCTGCTTTTTTCAGGCACCGGCAAATTCCACAGAGCTACAAAACTACAACAGAGGAGTACAGATGGGCTGCTGGGGACTTGTGGTCTATGCTGCTACTGCAGCTGTCTGCTCTGGTAAAACACAAACACTTGAACTTAACTGATTAAACTGAATTCCCTCCCTTTTCCAATCTACTTCCCTGCACTGTCTCCATCAATTGATGTCTCTCTCTGTCATTCTGTCCACCTCTCCCCTCAGCAATCCTTCAGAAGTACCTGGATAATTTTGATCTGAGCATTAAGGTTGTCTACATTGTTGGAACTCTGGGATTCTCAATAGGTCAGTAACACACAACTGACAATAATAAAGTCAAGTACAGTGGATCTGAAAGCAGTTGTATATTGTCTTAAAGGAGATGCAGATTAAACGGAAATTTATCTCTCTAATCTTAGGAACCGCCGTCATGGCACTCTTCCCTAATGTTTATGTTGCCATGGTGATGATAAGTGGCATGGGCATCATCTCCATGAGTATCTCCTACTGTCCCTATGCATTACTCGGACAATACCATGAAATCAAAGAGGTATGTTTGCTTTACACATGCATAATCATGCACACTGTGAATACACAATAAAACTTGAGATAAGATGATGAACTTTACACTCATACAGTGTTTAATTGTTTGCATACTACAGCAACTGGAGATGACGTGATATTGTAGTATTTGCTCTGTATCTCATCACTCTACTACACGCTGACAAACTAAGGGATATGCGATTAACTCCTCTGCTGTTCCTCTCCTCAGTATATTCACCACAGTCCAGCAAACACCAGAAGAGGTTTTGGTATCGACTGTGCTATCTTATCCTGTCAGGTGAGCATGCATACTTTTTTCACCAAAACTTCAATTCCCTTTCAGGTCTAAACTTGATCTAGTGAAATCCACCCAAGTGAAATTTTGCAGAGGCATCATGATTTAAGCTGTGAGCTGTTGTAACATGATGTATTTTCATATTCAGGTGCTTCCTGTTCTTGTGATGGTGATACAGTTGCATGTGAAACATGAGTATCATTACAGTGTATACTGATGTGCTGAATCATTCTATTTTGGTTAATTTTCAGGTCTACATCAGCCAGATTTTGGTTGCATCGGCCCTTGGAGCTGTAGTAGAAGCAGTTGGCAGTGTGCGTGTCATTCCTGCAGTGGCCTCTGGTGGCTCCTTCCTTGGCTTCCTTACTGCCTGTTTCCTTGTCATTTATCCTGATGTGGAGCCCAGCAGCTCAGAGCAGGACCAGGACTTGGTGGGTTTATCGGAAGATTCAGAGCCAAATGAAGAAAGGACCAGTGACCAGAGGTTGGCTCTGCTGAACCTCACAGATGGAAATGGTCTGAAGGAGACAGATAATTCCTCTGTTGCCTGAGCATTAAGATGTAACGTTTTTTTTAGGTTTATCTTCACTAAGCACAAGCCACAGCATATAGGGATTTACAAATCTGTGCCTTTCTGTTGGAGGAAAAATGGTGAAAGAGGGTGGGAGGATTTGAATAGATTATCTTCTTGAATGGAGGACTCACAAGAAGAAACGTTCTCAGTTTTGGGCTGCACTCCTTGTCTTGTTGCTACCTCAAGCCTAAAACAAATATATGTTTTTATGGTTGGATGCAGAAAAGCAAGCCACGTATCAGTGATTTGGTCAGACTATTAAAATAATTTAGTTCAGACTACTGAAACAAATGTAAGCCTTTATTGCTAAATCATAAATGGGAAGCACACAGAGCACTTTCTGTCTCATTTCACACTGATGCTGCAGAATAATGTAATGTTTGACATTTTACTTCATAGAAGCTGCTCCGTAACTGCTTAATGGACAATCACTTCGCTGCAAAAGTGTTACTTTGTGTACCTCCACGTTGCTTGTAGACTGAACACAAATGTACATATTTGTACCAGTCTGTTAGTGGACTATTGTGATACTATATTGCTATTTTATAAATGCCAGACAGTTTCTAAACTACAGATAATGCCTTCTACATTTGTTGGAGACATCACAAAATATTTCATTCCCAAAAAAAAAATTCCAATCACATTTTTTATTCACATTTGATGTTACCTGTTAAGCTAGTGTGTGATTAGAAGTGCCCATTTATGGTGATTTTTTTTTTTTCTTGCCTGTACAGAAACACAAAACTTCTGAATGCCATATTCTCCTTTATTGCCAGACTTTATACTGTAAATGGTATCATTCTCAAATTTGACCTCAGGTGGTTTTGGATTTTAGTGTGATTTGTATTGCAGGGTGGCATTCATTTTGCTTTCTACTGAATTACTTTAAAAAGGGTTTTAAAATATACATTCCAAATACAGGTGAAATCAGAAATGACTTGGTGATGAGCTTCATCAGGGGACGTTTGTCATATCCAGTCAGTCAAAAAAAAAAAGGATAGAAATGCTTTCAGTGGTAAAGGGATTGCTGTTTCCGTTTGTACTTTGTATTGGAAGCCAAACCACTTTAGTAGTTTAGTGTGCCATTCTGAGCATTGGACAGCCGTAAAACTGAAAAAAGGTTTCAGTTTACCTCTGAATAACAAATATGAGAGGTAGCAAAGAGACTGTGAAGGATTATTGTGATCATTGACCAGCATGCATGTTAATGTTTAGCATTTAGTCCCCACCACACTTTAACATTCTAGTAGTGTCACAAACCTACAGTTTACAGTACACACTTGTGCACAATCTCTCCTTTCTGTGTGTGTGACCGCCGGGTGTGTGCTATTGTGTTCATTGGGAATTGTTCTGGGCCTGTTTTTTTTAAAAGCACCTTTTCACTAGAGGTCAGGGCACATAATTTTGTTAGTTTTAGGAGTTCATTTTTGCTAATGTTTTCTAAGCAATATGAGGCACGTGTGCATTATTGACTAGTCCAGTAAATTATTAAAAATATCCTTTCTGTAGACCTATTAAAATTTCACTTTTTAAAAAATAAAAGCACAAGAGAAAAATGGACAGGTGAACCAAAGCCTCATAGCTTCTCTACAGCTTTCTTAATTTCACTTCAGATGGTCTAAGTATTTCAGGGATGTTTCAGGGAGAAACACTCCACTCTACTGTACTGATTAAGATTTTCTTGAACAGGCTTATTGAAATTATTTAAATTTTATATAAATGCTAAGACTTGCAGATATTCTGTGTTTTGGTTTGGAAATTTGATGTTTTTTAAGTGATTATTGGTTCTTCTTGCTGCTGTATAGACTTTTGTACTATAAAAACAAGGTATTTTTGTACCAGTTATTTGGAAAAAAAAAATGATTGCACCTATACTTGTGTCTGTGTTTTTAATGATCCCTCACACATGCTATTTTATGTACACTTCATTAGGAAAATTTATTGACCTCTCAATTGAAGCAGCAAGCCGCAGGCAACTATGAGGCGTAAATGACTGTATTTATAGATAATATGTTAGAAGTAATAGTTGAATATCTCATCTCTGACTCTTGACAACTTTGTATTAAGAAATGAAGAGTTCGCTACTTTATGTGCCATTAATTTACACTAGGGCTAATATTTTGATAAGTTGCTGTCTGTTGGAGAGACACAAAACAAAGTACTCATGTCTTTAGTTCATTAGATAGTCAACCAAATGTGCTGACAGTCCACGAAATCCAAGATACTCCAAGTACCTGCAAACGCTGCAGATCCCCAAAAGGTTTCCAATGTGCAATGCCACCAAGCATCTTTAATAACACCAGTTATTATGTAATTACAAATTCATGTTACAATTCAGCTATTCACTTGTTTCAACAAACTGTGCAGCAGTTAACTGAATTAAATCATTGAAATAATTACTCTGCAAACTCATATTGAGACTTACATAATATTAACAAACATAAAAATTAAGTGATATTATCTCACATATTTATAAAACATAAGCATAAAATATTGTGAAGGGATTAATATATTTTTTCTGGTTACTACAAGATGATGCTAACCTGTAGACAAGAATATAAATTAATGTTTTTTATTGCACAACCCATATATCCTGTCTGGGATTATTATTTTATTTTATTCTTTATTATTAGGACCTGAAAAATCTGCAAAAAGAAACTATATCAGTTGAGGTTTACATACTTTACTCATGGAGTGCTGTCCAGCTGAGCTGACCATGCAACTACCACCACCTTCAGGCCAGTGTGAGTTACTACAACAGGATCAAACTCCACCCTGATGATCCTGCAGCTGGAAAAGTTTTTTTTTTTTTTTTTTTTTTTTTTTTTTTTATCAGGTGACACTACTTTAAAGTTTAAAATGTCACAGCTGTTCCTTTTTTTTGTTTGTTTGTTTTTGTTTGATTGTTCATTAAATCTGTCAACAACACATTATAAAACTTAAATACGGTACAAAATAAGTTCTTCATGGAAATGATTTATTTATTATGATACTGCTCTGAGCTTCCTCAAATCATCAATGCGCATGTTTGTACTTCCACACAGAGAAACAGGAAGTAGAGAGACAGTCAGGCAGTAAACATGGGAACCGTGATGAGCTCGCGTCATTCAGGAGTTTGGCTGCGCAGTTGGAGCGACTTTATCTCGGGGTGATGAATGAGGAGCAGCACCGTCATCTGTGAGGAGGTTAGTGACCCGAAAGAGACGTCTAACCTTTAATGTCAGACTATTTATTGACTTTAAGGAGTTTATTTTTGGTGTTTAACAGTATATCTATCTGTGACAAGCATCCTCTCACCTGCACAGCTTGTGACACAGTGTCACGTGTCGCAGCTGCAATAAATCAGTTAAGTCAGAGTCATTTCTAAATCAGTCAAGTCATTTCTAAACTTCAACTTGATAAATGTTACACTCTTTGCTAAACTTTCATCTTGTTCAGACTCATGGTGTGTAGAAATATGACTAAAAAAAAATAATATTTTATAACATTAACATGGAAACATGGTTACTTTGAGTTACACTTTGAGTTCACAGTGTGACAGTAGCCTCCCCTTGACACATTAAGGGGTAAATTATCTTAAAGCATATGCCCATATTTATATGTTATATGCTGTTAGCTGTCAGAGACCTATTTGAACTGTCAACAACAGGAACAGTCAATCAGTATTTCCTCAGATTAGCTGTATATCAGCTACCCGTCAAAAAAAAAAAAAAAGTCACCACCTGGATTGAACTAAGCAAATCAATAAGAGGCTTCCATCGGAATAATCACTGCAGTGATATATATATATATATATATATATATATATATATATATATATATATATATATATATATATATATATATATATATATATATATATATATATATATATATATATATATATATATATATATATATATATATATTTCAGCTAGCAGCACGTTATTTAACCCTATCTGATGCTGTGAGTAGCTTCTCCTTTCTTAAACAACCATGTCTGAAGACATATTCTGTGGTTGTGGAAAGCAAGTTCATCAGTTTCAGAAGGGTCAAATTATTGACCTGCATCAAGCAAAGAAAACAACTAAGGAGATCACTGAAACTACTCAAATCGGATTAAGAACTGTCCAACGTATTATTAAAACCTGGAAGGATGGAGGTGAACCATCATCTTGGGCACATCAGGGTAAGAAGAGAGGCGGATGAAGTGATGCACCCATCATGTCGGTTTTATGACCTGGGTTTGCTGCAGGTGGTCAGGTCTAGGTTTAACAATGTTATGTCCCCAAAAGAATGAGATCAGCTGACTACCTGAATATACTGGATGACCAGGTCTTGCCATCAATGGAGTTTTATTCCCTGATGGCACGGGCATATTCCAAGATGACAATGCCAGGATTCATCAGGCTCCCACTGTAAATGAGTGGTTCAGGTTCAGAGAGTATGAGACATCCTTTTCACACATGGATTGGTCACCACAGAGTCCAGACCTCATGAATGCAACTCTGGATGGAAATAAATGTTGTGACGTTGCAGAAGCTAACCACAGCGAATGCGTGCCGTACTCAAAGCTAAAGGCGGTCCAACGATATATTAGTGTGCAACTTTTTTTTTGGACGGGCAGTGTATAATGAAAGAAGTGAAGAAAAGTCATGTTGCTCTGCCTCTGAGACATCAGTGTCAGCTGCTCTGCCCGCAGTTTATTTCCATCTAATTGATTCTGAAGGTCAGATATTTTTCTCATCTGCTTATGTGTGCGTCTGTGTTCGTTTTCCACTCCTCAGCTCTGTCCCTTCACACACACACATTAGTTTCCCGTGTTTTAAGTTTGGATTCAGACTGTGCAGAAGTTCAGTGCTTGCAAACTTGACCACTTCAGCTGTTGAACATAGAAATATCATAGATTGATAGTTTATGTCACTAACTGTCCTGTGATCTTATCATAAGATATAAGATTTCAAAAAGGCTGTGTTGTTATGGATTGATGTGGAATTTGTCCTGTTTTTCAAGGATCATATGATTGTACTGTATATTATGATGATCATATCCTCGGACCAATAATATAGGGGTAACAGAGGTCATGTGATCACTTGAAGGTATACTCTGCTGTGCAGCCCAGCTTCAGCCAAAAGAATTGTGCATTTATATTTTTAAGGAAAGTCTTTGATGTGTTGTTTTTGCCCCTCGCTACAAGTGTGCATCTGCAGTTGTTGTGAGGTGGACCGCTGTAAACATTTCATCCATACATCCCATTCGTTGTGGCCCAGAGGTCACATTCTTGTACATTTTGTGTATATCCGTCCATCCCCCTCTACATACAAGAGGCTAGACCAAGAGAATCTGATTTTAAAGTTATTCGCTCCTCGCTGTGTTGACTTCAAAACCAAAGAGCAGCAGACTATAGAAGGAAAAAGACCCACAAAGATAAGATGTAGAATATCATATCTGTCCTTTATGATGTGCAGTGAAAAACACTAATTAAATGACGGCTGACATCTTGTTTCCTGTCTTGTATAGATTAAATCAATTTAACTAATTAAGTTATTATCCTAAATTGTCATATGAATTTCTAAGAACACTTCACGGGTTGCCACCGGCGCCACAAACTAAAAATGACTGACTGATAATCTCCTGGGCAACAATGTTTTGTTCCAGAGACTCACACAGCAGTAATCAATTCCACAGTATAAGATGGATAAATGAAGATGTTGTACTATAGTAAAATGCATGAAGTACATTCGAATGCACTCTCCTGATTTAGGATTTGCTTTAATACTTGTTGTTTGCCATCAGACCATAGCAATAATGTTGCATTTTGATGATCTTATTAGATATTTTTGACCATTTAATATATAACTCTGCATTAAATTTGACAAAGTGACAGTTCTCACAAAAGTTTGTCAGTGTCTGCTCATTTCATTAACCTAAAAGTCTCAAGTTCCAAATTGGAAATAGCATATCTTCAATTTAAGTATTGTAGTGAAACATTTGCATTGTCTCAGGATACAGTGAAGTTTGAATGCTTTGGAGCTACAACCATCACAGGCCCATGCCTATCTATCAAGTAATTAGGATTTATCTTATGTGAATTAGTGTTTTTTTAAAAACATGTTTTACCCTCTGTAGCCTCTGAAGTGTAAAAACATGTGAGTTGCAGACTTATACAGCATGTCCTGAATCACACAGTGTTGTGGAACTCATGCAAGACACAACGTGGAAAATATGATAATTGCACCATGTAGTCTCTGATGTAATAAAATCAAATTAAACTGGCTCTGAGGAAGTCGTAATTATTGAAGCGAAGCTTTTTCTACACTCTGCATCTTGGGATAATCCTGTGATGGGAAAAAAATGTCTGACTGGGTCTTTAGAAGTTGTTGTTGATGAGAACAGCAGCAGCGATAATGAGCTGGAACAACCACTCTGTTATGCTGTGACTGATTGATGCCTTTGTCACTCATTGGTTACACTTCCTCTGCTCTCTGACTGGCCTCTGTGTTTGCTTCTCTGTTACTTTCAGTGGTTGTGATCTAGCAGGTCCAGTTCTGCTGATCCAACTTGGTCCCTGGGCCGGTGTGAGTGATGGCGGACCATCTGCCTCCTGTTCTGCTGGAAGCCTGTGTGGTGGTAGGAGCATCTAACGACAAACTCCGGGAGATCTCCCAGGTATTTGCTGCTGAATACCTGATACACCATTCCATTTTGTTGGGTTGTTATCCTACTGAGGATCCCAGATAACAAATGTTTTGATATCATGACAGTAATTTTAATTTTGCTAGTATTGTCATGATTTGTGGAGTTTAATCTGAGTATGTTGAATGCCTGGAAACTCCATCTTTATTAACTTTTATCTTTTTAATTAGTAATGTATGTGGAATGTGTGGAATTTCTGGATATATTAATATAACCCACTCAGGCCATTAACAATAATGGAACTCCGGAGCACCTCCTGTTGGAGCCGGAGGTACTACATGTGTTGGCGCCTCCCTTCGTTAGCAAACCGCAAGCTGAAAACGAATTAGTAAGGTCACATGGGAAGAGGAGGCGCTCCTTTCTCAGGAAGAAGAGGGAACAACCTCCTTCAGTTGCAGCAACCCCCAGCCAAGGTCTGGTACCTGCTTGTCTACGTCTATCTTCACGTATCACTTCTGTGGAGCCACAAACATGTTGTTTTTCTCAGGGTTTCTGATTTATCTCAGGCCTAATGTTGCCCCTGTTAAGTGATTTTATATTACTTTAGCCCATCATATTTTTGCAGACGGAAGAGGAGGAAGCGTAGAAGTCATTGTTCCTAAAGACATCGACCTCATGGCTTTACCACAACTCTGCTTCCCGGGTATTTAATATTCCCTGCCCCAGCTTTGCTTCCCAACTTTGCTAAATCCACAAAATAATTTCTCAAAAATGTCCTATGTCTAAATATTTTCTGTCATCCTCAAACTAATCATCATTATTCAATTTCAGTATTGACATCTTGTAATTGACGTATGTCATACTCATGTGTTAACATTTAAAATCTTTTTCTTTTTACCAGGTGGGCTCCAAGTAACCAAACAAGAGAAAGATGAACAGTTCCACTTCCTGGTTTTCACTGATGTCTTTGGCAACAAGACGCATGGAGTAGTAATGCAGTATTACCGACCAATACTGGTACACAGTACTACATGTAATACTTCACACACACAGTTAACATAAATCCTAACTGTATTTAACGGCTCCCATCTATCCATTTCTAACCTAATGCAGATTAAAAACTTACTGAAAAAGTACATAAAACTTACCTTTGTGTGTCACTGTCCTGTGTTTTTGCAGGAAGAGGCGTCTTTCTTCCAGAACCACGGGTCCTTTAAGTTTTCTAAACTTTTCTCTGCCTACAGTTTCTGTGTCATATCCAAATACCCTTACTTCACTGCACTCAAAGACTGTCTGTCATGGTGAGAAACATTGTACGAAAAAAAAACAACACACTGCTTGGCTTATCAGTTTTTCTTGACCATATAAAAAGAATCACAGAGAGCTTTTGTTTGTTCATGTACAGTTTAACCATATATGTATGTTAATAGGTAGCTACAATGTAATTGTCAATAGACTAACAGTGTAGATAGAATACTTATTTTATCTGTAATGTTGCTTAATCTTTATTTCAAGACTTAATTTATTCTTTTTGTGTCTTTCTCGTATTTCTCTCTCAATCCTTTTGTCCCTCTCCGTTTGTTTGTTAGTCTGTTAATCCAGCTGAGAACTTGTCGTTTATCAGACATGGAGGAGAGAGTGAAGGAGTTTGCAGCCAAGCTGGCATTAGTGCCTATCCCCCCTCCTGGACCGCTACATTTGGTGTGTGTGTGCATTTGTATGTGTGCACAAACATTACAAACAAACTTTGTTTTGACATTTTTTTTTTTTAATCGCACTCATCATTGTGTAGCCAGATTGCAATCCATTCACTCATACATCAGGTCCATATTGCTGATATAACAGACTACTATAGGCCATATCTATGTGTGTACTTTTCTCTACGTCCTTTGACTATCATACAGATGCAGCCAGACAAAAGATAGAAGAACACAAACTGTAACACTATGTTTTTAAAAAATCTTTTTATAGATGTTTACTCTGCGTCCTCTGACCATTGTATTACCATCCCAAGAAGACAAAGACCACCCAGCTATAGATTTAGACCTTCATCTTCCTTTCTTCTGCTTCAGGCCACAGCAACTACTCCAGGTATTACACACACCTGTCGTATTAGTTTTAGTGAAACAGGATGAGGCTGACATTAACTTTCATGTGTCTTTCACTGTCCATTTCTCTGTCCCTGTCTCTGTAGGTGCTATCTTGTCTCCTGCAGGAACAGCGGGTGGTGTTATTTTCTGCTGACTGGGCCAGACTCACGCTGGTGGCAGAGAGCTTGTTGCTTTTTTTGCAGGTCATTTGAAAATATCTGCACAGCACACAGTAATGTTCAATCACACATGATGTCAGAACAAATCCAATTGTTTTAAAAAAAATATATATCTTCCTGACCTTTTTTCTAGCCTCTGTCATGGCAGCAGCCATATGTTCCTGTCCTGGCCAGAGGCATGCTGGACTTCCTCATGGCTCCTACTGCTTTCCTCATGGGCTGCCATCTGAGCCACTTTGAGGAGGTTGCTGCTGTGAGTACACAACCATTCAAATCAGCATATACTGTATATGTTTAGTGCACACATGTATAGAGGAGAGATTTATTTTATTCTTGTTCATTGTCCATACAGGAGACGGATGATCTGATTCTAATCAACATTGATAACGGAAGTGTTTCCACTTCTTGTTCTGAGATTGTTGACCTACCAGAGATTCCCCCAGCTGCTGCAGACTGCTTCACACAGAGGTATACACTGTAATGCCAGAACAATACAGAAATACAAACAAACAAAATATGCATATGGTTTGGCGAGAGACAGATATGAATGTTTCTATTTGTTTATACAGTGAGTGTGTTGTTGCAGGTGTCTGTCACTGAAGATACATTTTGACCTATATCAGTGCTGCCATGCAAGCTGCACTGACATCAGTGAGCAGCGGGCACAGAGAAGAACATGGCAACACAACCTCAACAACGAAATCCAGAGGATCACACTGGAACTGATTGTCAACATATTCAGGTTGTGTGTGTATGTGTGTGTTCTTTGTTTACTGAAATCTAATTGGACGGTTCTCCTAATAAATATATGCTATTAATATTAATGTTTGTTTATAACAGGGATGTCAGCTGTCATCTGAACTATGAACATCGGGTGTTTAACAGTGAGGAGTTCCTGAAAACCAGAGAGCCAGCTGAACAGCTTTTTTACAAGATGGTGAATATTAACTTGATAAAACAAGTAATACTTAACATTATTTTACCTTGAATGGTGACAAATTAGCCGACATCTCTTAGCCAGACATGAGATGCTGGCTCAAGTGCTCCTCTTCAAATGAATGTGGCTGCGTTGCAGGTGTTGGAGACACACATTTTCCATTCATTCCTCAAGGATCGTCTCAACAGGAAAATGGACAACTTTGCCCGAATGGAACTTAGTACTCGTTCTGAAATGCAGAAGTGAGTTATTAACCCTATTTTTAAAAAAGGCCTAAAACCAAATGATATTCACCACACCACATGATCTTTGTGTCCTCTCGCTGATATAAATGTAAACCTCACGGTACTATATAGCCATTTATAGCCTTGAAAAAAACTTCTCTAAAACAGTTGTAACAAAACCTGAACATTATAAACTTCATAAAGGTAGGATATATTGCAAGACTGTTGCATTAGACTACATTAGTTTTAGCTAGCTATTAAACTAGTTTACTAAGTGTATACTGAATATACGTGGAGACCCAGTGGCTGAGGCCACATTCAGAAGTAGTCAGGGACATGTGTGAACACAAATGCATATACACCTACTAACAATTTAGTGGGCTAGTCAAATTGTTAATATGTTTAGGCTCAACAGCTGACAACATTTTGAAGTCTGCAGCCGAGTCGAGGTACCAAATAACCACTGCAATCTCCATCTTGCAAAATGCAAGTCTGAATTTCTCATCTCGTTTTTGTGTTTTTTTTTTTGTACCCCTACCCCAATATTTCTATGACTGGTCATCTAGGATGAAGGGTATGGTTGAAATCCCACGCAGACCCACCATGCAGGAGATTCAAGCCCGGAGAAAGAGCTCTTTTACAGAGAGCAGGCTGAGTAAGAGATTGGGGATGAGCCTCCCAAACCTCGGGGATGACCAAACTATCAGCTTCCAAAGAAACACACTGCTGACCAGGATCGTCATATCTGACCCCGGTGAGACTGGAGGGAAAGTCTAGGCACAACAAAAGCACAAAGATATAGCTGGAAAAGATTTAACCTTTCTCTGTTTCTCTCCCTTTCTTGCTGTTGCCTCATCCTCCTCCAAAACATATTGTCTCTCCTTGTGCTCTTTTCATCTACTAGCACTGAGAACTCTCCCTAAGCCGGTAAAGGTGTTTAAGCTCCCAGATTTCCCAGCCTCTCTGTCCTTCCACTCTGTCCAAAGTTACTACAGCGAGCTGATCCAGCAGCTTGGCAAGGCCATCTTCTCTGTCCAAAATGAGAACCCCACCCTGTTGGCCAGGTATAATGCTTTCATTATTCCTGAGTCCCTTCTCCTCCTCCTCTAAAGCTTGAGTATAATAATTTTCCCTCTGCAGATTCTACTACTTGCGTGGTTTCATCAACACATTGTGTTCACGACGGCTGGACGCTCTGGGCGACTTTCAGAACCTCTACAAGACCGACACCGCCATCTTCCCAACACAGCTGGTCACATGGCTCATGGATTCACTGCACCGAGATGAGAGACAGCAAGCTGACAGGCGACCTGAACTCAAGAGACTCATCCTCAAGGTGAGTCAGTTCACACAATCTTTATTCCCATCTTGGAGAAGTGGTGGTTGGAGTGTTTGGTGATATGGTGAGTATGGTGAGCAGTAAATAATGGATGTGATATGGCCTTTTCCCCATCTATTAGGTGAAGACAGAGAATGAGAAGCTGTCGGTGCGGCCTGACGACCACGTCAAGAAGTTTAAGCTACCACGAAAGCATCTGCATCAGGAAGAGTTTGTGCGTTGTGTCCAGGAGTGCGGGATTGTTAAGGATATAGCCACCATACACCGTTTATTTGATGCTCTAACTGATGGTAAGCGAGGACAGGAAGGCTGCTGTGTGTAGTTTAGAGATCACTTTTGATATTTATTGAAACATGTTTATGAATTGTAGAGAACTTTGCAATGTCAAACCTCAGACTTACAAAAGCTGTAGTGATGATTAGATGTGCTTTGAGCTGACATAGTGGACACAGAAGTGACTATACAGTAATCTCCACCAGTATTGTGAAAGAATTTTGAATTGATTTCATCACTTGTTGCCAACATGGTGCAGTCTGTCAGATGATCCGTTACACTCCTTTAATGCTCTGTAAGCGTAAAGTACAGCATGTTCTCTTGTGCTCTCTCACACACACACACACACACACACACACAATCTATGAACCCTGTCATACATAATTGCAGAAACAGTGTCCAACTGACTAGAAAAATACTGTATTATATTTTTAGCCACGGATCACACAAAGTTCATAAAATCTTGAATCATTGACTGTTGGTTGCAATCTGCGTTGGAGAAATTAACCTTCACCAGATGATTTGTTACACAGAACCATCTGGGATGTATTTGGAAACTGTTCAGAAGTGGGCAGGCACCTGTCTGTCACCGTCTATCACTTTAACCAATCTGATCAATGCACCATATAACGTAGTCAAACTCTTACCAGAAGAGCAAAAACATATTTTACAGTAAGGAAAGCCTTCAGTGGCATTCTTTGCTCCTTTTCAGTGAAGAAATACTCTCCAGTTCTGATATAACCAATGCTGTCAGCATCCACGCTAACTACTTTATTGTTGTTTTTGAGCAATCACTTCTTACACCCGTCGTCACACATACCAAGTGTTAAACCACACTCGTAGCTTATGCCGCAGCTGCCCGTAGTTCCTCATAGGATAGCATAGATGATTGGTTTGTAACCACGGTAAATTTCTGACGTGTTGCTCGCAGTGATGAAGTGACAGAGAATTATCACCCAACTCTGCAGATTCAGATTTATGAGGGTTTTAGAGTCTTTTAGTTCCTTGTTTTGTTTTGCTGTGTTCAGTCTCATTGTCCATTTGTGTAGAGCAACAGAAAGAAAGAAAAAGGTCATGTCATGCCAAGGGTAATGAAATGGATTCTGACCAAATCCTTTTTTTTTTCTCATCATGGTTTTCCCCGTCTTTGTTTTGATTGTTATTAAACGTAAAAGGCAATTATTCATGGCCAGAGGGAAGAAACAACAGACAGAACTGTCACAGTATTAAACAACAACTTGTAATTGTCGTATCAGACAGTCATTCTGTAACACGTGAAGAACAATACGCACTATTCTGAGATATCTGAGGTTAAATGTGGAACTTATTTAATCTATTTGTGTCAGTGGGTTTTTATGCACATGTTTTTTCCCCTCTTAATGTAAAACATGATTGCAGAACCTTCCTCTCTCTGTCCCAGGCCAGCCAAAAAATGTGGACCCTGAACTCTTCAGAGTTTTCTACACCTTCTGGAAGGAGATGGAGATCGAGGCACAAGATGTCAACTGGCCCTCTGGGGTCATAGACCATCTTGATAACAGCGAGTGTGTTTACAAGTTGTCGTCATGTGTCAAGACCTCGTATGGCGTTGGTAAAATTGCCATGACGCAGAAACGTCTGTTCTTGCTTACTGAGGGACGACCGGGCTTTGTGGAGATAACAAAGTTCAGGGACATACAGGTCAAGTGTCTTTAATCTCTTTTCTTTGAATTATGTTTTATTTGTTTATTTGTTTTTATTTATTTCTTATTTCATCTCTATGCAGGAGGTGAAGATTGCTTCAGCTCCCTTTCTACTTGTTCGTATCCCTTCACTTCGTATCCAGACATCCCGCAGGCCTGAGGTGTTTGAGGCCAACCTGAAGACAGAGACTGAACTCTGGAACCTTGTGGTGAAAGAGATGTGGGCCGGACGCAAGATGGCCGACCAACACAAGGTGCAGCTCGTTTGGGCTAAATTTGGGCTGACCTGGCCATTCGAGTTCAGTCCAGTTAAAAAAGGATGTAATGTCAATGGTGAACATTAACTTGTGACTCTTGCAGAATCACTTTTACAGCTTGCACCCAAAAAGGAAACGTGTCTAGAATCAGTTACATGGACTTTAATTACAGAGAACATTTGGTCTTGACCTCACCATCACTTTTCTAGTAGGCTTGGCTGGTGCTGACAGTATATATAGGCTCGACAAATGGTGCAAATTGTCATATGATAGCAGTTATACACAAGTCAGTTTTTGATGTGTTTGTTATTTTGCCTCTAGTGTAAATGGTATTTAATGGTATTTAATGTGGTTTATTTATTGTCCTTCTAGGATCCTCAGTACATGACTCAAGCTCTGACCAACGTCCTATTGATGGACGCTGTCATGGGCTGCCTGCAGACCCAGAGGTCCATCATTGCTGCCTCAAAGCTGGCCTACTTTGACAAGATCAAACATGAAGGTCTGCTCTGGTCTCACTGTGCTGCTTTTTCTGCTTCTTGTTCTTTTTTCTTTCTCTTTGACAAAAATAAAATTTAGCTTGTAGACATTCAATGTCACCATTATGCTTTATAGATCTACAACTGATCTAACTAATGATTATTTTTATGGATACAAATCTGACAATTAGTTTCTTGATTATTGGATTAATCATTAGGTCTATAAAATAGTCCAGGAAATTACAATGTCCATGAGCTCAAGGTTGTTGTTGTCCAAAGCTCAAATATGTTCAGTTTGCTATCTCATAATACAAAGAAAAGCATCAAATAGAGAATGTTTGGCATTCATTGTGTTTGTCTCTGACCAGTGCCTATGATGGTGCCTAAAACTACCTCAGAGACTCTAAAACACAAGATCAACCCATCACTGGACCTGGCTGAACCTCAGACTGTACATGTCCTGCTATACACACCAGGTACTATATGGAGCAATTTTTTCCTTCATGTTTGTTTATTTTTAATGCCCTAGTGTCATGCAATGTATCTCCCTGTCGTCTCTTCATCAAAATTAACTGTCCTTTACAGTCCAGAGAATGAAAGACATTTCTGTGTATTGATAATTAGTTTATGCTTTTAATGGTAATCAGTGTTCACATACTGAAGCTCTGTCTGAGCAGAGAGATTGTCATGTGCCTTACATTTTCTGTAAGCATTATTCTCTCTGTGTAGTTTACTGTACAGCTGAATGTCTTAGGTGCACTGGTGTCACAAGACACCCACAGTTAGTCATCCTAATGAGCACAGAGAGGACAAAAAAAAAAAAAAAACAGACATTTTCAGTGTTTGTGCCTGCAGCCATGAAGCCGTGTGTCTGTGCAAAATCAAATTTGTAAGTTAGACTCTAATCTGTTTCTTAGCTGGTTTAAATCTTTCAGCATTTAAGCATGAGGTCCAAATATGTAAATGCATGCACGTGTGCATGTTTGTGTGTATATCTCGTACATGTTTGTGTGGCAACAGATGCTCCAGTGAACCCTGTTCACATAACTTGATTAGTCTTGTTGTGCTGTGTATTAGCAGGGAGGATAATAGTGTTCTTGTTAGTCTCTCGTTTGTTTACACTGTGATGGGGGAACAAAAGCATCTGGACACTTTTCTGGTTTGAAGAGATTACTGCAGTCCAACTGAGGCTGACGTATGCTAGAATGTGTATTGATTTGTTATTTATGTCTATCAAAGTCTCTGCCAATAACTGCTGTAATTTATAACCTGTTTATCAGCATATATGTAAATATAAAATTCAGATGACTTATTTGTCAGCTACTTAATTATTATCCTTTCTATGTATTTATTGCAACACTTATAAATACTGTGGCTCTGACTGTAAACGGTGGCAGGTCTGGGTTCTCATTTCCATGGTGGTGGTGTCCCTACACACTAAACCATCCTGCTGAGCTGAGCAATATGTTTTTTACTGCATACAGTCAACTCTCATAATTCACTGGTTCACTGCTCCCTCACTCTGTCTCTTTCTTGCTTTCTCCAGGTCACTTGACTTACAATGACTCAGAGGGTATGATGAACCCGAAGCTGTGGGTGGCTCTCAGTGGGGGCAAAGTAGTTGTGTTCGATGCAGCTAGCTGGTCCATGCTGCAGGACTGCATCCAGGTCGGAGAGTCACAGCTGGTGAGAGTGTACATGCTCAATTTCTAGGAGTAACATTTATTTAAAGAGGCACTCTGTTTACCTGCGTTGTCTTTGTTGATACTACCACTGGAGGGTGCAATTCATTCTATGTTAAATTTTTCAACATTTAATACAGTTGTATTTAAACTAATCTCTATAAACAACTGCAGAATCTGTAGGCAAGGAACCAAGATTTTGAAGCCGGAAGTGTTGGTTTCCGTTTGTAGTCCGAGTAGTATTGACCAATCACGTTTGAGTGGGCTTTGGTTGTAAGTGTCAGCGTGGAGAGCAAAAGAGGTGCAACAAATTGGCCGAAAAGCAATGGAACCAATCGGCTATCATCCGAGAACAATTTAGCTTTTTCTTAACTGTTTTTTTAAAAAAAAAAGTTTCTATAGAGATTAGCCAAATGAGTCTTTCTTGCCATTCTTGTGTATGAAGTTGCTAAATGGACTGTGGAGGCAGTCTTGGCCTGGATATCTGTTTTCCGGGTATCAATATCCGTCTTCCAGATGTCCTCTGGATACACCGGCAGCCCAGCAACATCAGCTGTTGCCTGCAATTGTTCCCAGACGATAGCTGATGGCTTCTGAGATTGTATTTAAACTTAATGTTGTCTTGATAAAACTACATTTTGTGTTTTAACTAACAATTTTGTTATTTATAAATGACTGTAATGGTGTATGGTTTGTATTTTCATATGTACAATGTATACATAATACTATTAATCGTACTGTTTTTAGAGTTTGTTAGCCTACCGTTTTCTAAGGGAAGTGACAATGAAATCCCATGTCATTATGTAGAATTGCATGCTGGGATTGGTCCAGGAGCAGGTGTGGATTGGTTCTCAGGACTCTGTAATCTACATCATTGACACTCACAGCATGTCCTGCAACAAACAGCTGACTGAACACAGACATGAAGTGACTGGACTCACGATGGACACCAGAGATCAACACAGCAGGTAGAGACATGATTATCTGTAGCTGTCAGTTTTATTAAACGTGTGTAAACGTGTTGCAGGTGTTTAATCAGTCTCTTCCCAGTCAGCAGACATACTCCTGCAGCTGTGATGGGACGATTCTGCAGTGGGACTCAGCCAGTCTCAAAGTGAAGCGACAGTTCTACCTCAGCTGTGACCGTCTCTCTTCTATACAGATCCATAATGGCACACTGTGGTGCTGTAAGTGCACACATTTCTTCTTTTCACACACCGATGCTCAAATAAGAAACTTCAGTGGCACATATTGCTCTCCACTGAAAGTTTCTTCGTTGCTCACTGGCTGAACGTACATGATCATCTATCTATTGCAGGTATCTTCACTTCATCGTGTAAACTACAAGGCAACTATAAGACCTACTGAGCTGTATATGCCTCTCTAAATATACCTGAATTCAAACCCGATAATGAATTGTTGAACAGAAGTGTGTGTGTGTGTATGTGTTTGTGCAGGTTGTGGTGACAGCATTATGGAACTAAAAAAGAGTGGGACACCACAAAAAAGGATAGCGCTTCCTGACGACTTCCAGAGCATGTCCAGTAGCTTCAGCTGCTTCATAGTCATCCCAGAGGTGAGTTTGCAATCCTCAGATAATACGTCTATCAATTAGGTAGCAAACATTCTGTGGAGTAGCAAGTCAGTCATTCAGTCTGCTGTTCTGTTCATAGACGGTTCATAGAAAAAAAATACTCCCATGAGTTTGGCATCTAGACAGTTAAAATGTGACTGGGACAGGGAGTCATTGGAACCACTGAAACTGAGTGAGTCAGGTATTTCCATTTCCAACCATTTGACACCTTTTGTGTCTGTTTGTTCCAGCGAGGTCAGTTGTGGACGGGCTGTGCAGACTCAGGTGAGCTGTGTCTCTGGCACACTAACAACCACAGACATCCATCCAAGAGAATCTCCCTGCCGGGCAGTTCAGGGGTCACCTGTATGATTCGCGTCAAAGACCAGGTGAGCTATGATACATGATGGCTGACTTGTTTGTGTAAGTGATGCATGTTGAACACCAGTTTCTTGGGAACAGAGTCATGATGGCAGTGATTCATTTGTTTGGTTCAAATTCACATATGGTAGTATGCTTTTATGGGACATATTTGTGTTGCCAACTCCTTTCTCTCTCGCCCTATTTCAAACATCCACTGCTACCTTTTCTTGATGCTTCCTCCTCCCTGCAGCTCTGGGTGGGCTGTCGTGGCCGGGCTGGTGTCGGAGGTCAGTGCGATGGTCAGCTGAGAAGTCAGGTGATGGTGATGGACCCAGAGAGCCACACTGTGGCAAAGGAGCTGCAGGCCCATTCGGACAGCATCCAGACGCTCTGCTCTGCCGAAGATCGCTATGTCCTGAGTGGCTCTGCACGCCGTGATGGCAAGATTGCCATCTGGAAAGTGGAGTAGAGTGCAAAGACAGAAAAGAGGACAAAATGGTGAAGAGTGAAAATGAAAAATGAATGGAGCAGTAGAGGTGCAAAGCACAAAATGGTAAAAGCCCTTAAAGAATGACATTTTGAGACTTTTAAGGAAGAGAGAGCCCTTAAACAAAATCTATACTATATGTGACAGTGATTTGGTTTCTGACACTGGTCCTGAAATATGAAGAGCAGCTCTTTTTCTTCTTGGAAACAAACCTTCTATGCATGAGATGTGAAAGGTTGTCTGTGCCTCTTGTTGTGTTCTGTTTTACAAACTTTAGTCTAGATGTCAGCAACAGTAAGATATTGAAATGCCACAATATAATTGTCATTCATGTTTTGTTATTAAGCGTTTATAATAAATTACATTTTCATGTATTATGTAATGTCTGTGTGTTTGTGCAGTCCTGCTCTGGGTTGGTTTCCCTTAAGAAATGTAATTCTCTGAAGCAATTGGCTGGCATTAATCCAACAAGCACTGATTTCTCCTAGTATACTCAAATCAAATTGCTCTTTGAAACATCTTTTTGCACACTGTATATTCTTAGACATGAGGCACTTTGGTGTGTCAGATCAATTTAGAGACTTCTAGCATTAAGCATTAAACCATTTTCCAAAGTGAATCACAAGTACCACATTTAATAAGTCTGTATTTATGAATTCTATACTATTCTGAATACAACTTTCAGATAAAACACACATGAAGCAATATAGAATACAAAGGAAATGCAACTTTTGTTACTGATTTAAGGTCATCATCAGTGTTAAAATCCTTTATTAGTACAAATACAATGCAGCCACAGTCAAATAGCTGGAACACAAAGGCTCTTTGTGAATTGTTCATTAATGTCTTTCAGTAATTGTTGCTTTTTTTTTTAAAAGGATTTAGGCAAACTCTTGACACTAAAAGACGTTTTAAGCTATAAATACACAAAATTAACATAGATGAATGGTGAATTGAGTAAGGTCCTCCTTGGTTTGCAGCATTCTCTTCATGAGTGATGCTTTCATGCACATGGATGGACGGATGAATGAATGAGCTTCTGTGGTCTCAGTAGTATAATTCCTGATCCCACCAACCTGAGAGATTACAAGCCAAAGATTATTAAATACTGATCGATGTAGAGATGTTAATAATGATTGTTGAATGGGTGTCGAATGATAAAGAATCTTACTTCCTGGATATCTTCTGACTCCTAACTTCCTGATCTCGTCATAGACAAAGATTAAAATACCGTATGGAACAGGAACAAACCACCACTGGACTCTAAAATGAAAACACAACATGTGACATTAGGCCACAGGCTACAATTTTTTTTCTCAATCTCAAATATGGTGACCATGTGAACGAGGCTCTCTTACCTGATAGGCATGAAATTGAAGATATTGGGCATTCCAGGGCAGTAACAAAGCAGATTACCCAGGCAGAGCTGGAAGACTATGGCACTAACCAGAACACGGTTCCTGCACACAAATAAACACATAAATAATAATTACCAAAACATCCAGCTGGAACCATGTTGCAATCAGAAGCAGATTCATTCAGATTTAATTGTTTCCATATGTAATGGACACAAAAAAAGGCACTTGATTTGACTCCTTATAGCAACCTTCTCATTAAAAAGGAGCCATACAAAATGTGTTTGTATCTGGTTGTTCACCACAAAAGCAGCTAATTTAAGATATTTTAATGATGTGACTATAAGACCAAAAACACAGGCACCGTCTTGGAATAAGCGGTGAACACTCTCAAGTTGGAATAATGAAAGGTTTTCTTCCCATTCTGCTCATAACTGAATGCAGTATGAGCCTCGGCGATGTTAATGATACCGACACAGACTAACTGTGTGAATTTTAGCTATCTAAAAAAACATTTTGCAGAGGGATTCATGTCAGTGTTGGGTCTTAACTGACCTGAAAAAGCCTTGCTGGAACACAGAGAGACGTCGAGTTTTCCTGATCAGCACATCTGAGATCTGACAGATCTCTATACTGACGAAAAACACAGTGTAGCACGTGTACTCCTGGTATAACCTCTGACTGAAGGTCTGTAAGCAGAGGAGAGGACATAAAGGGAGGAGTTATTTGGTTTCTATGCGGGCAAAAATACAAACACTCTCTTCATCCAGGACACATTTTTGTGTCCACAGATTGAAAAGGGCCCAAAGGTAGGAATTCAAGTCTATACTAACCCATTCTTGTCCATAGCTGTCCTGTAAGTCTTGAAGATGAACATCCTCCCACTGAGAACGCAGGCCAACACACAGGAGTGGAAACCATCCCTCCTGGGCCATGGCTGTGAAATAATCTGTAAAACCTGCGAAAGACTGGATGGCTCCTAAAACAGAGAAAGAAGAAATGATAATGTTGTTTTAAGAGTCAGATTTTTTTGGGTCACAATTTACATCTGTCACAATCTGACTCCCCTCTTATATTAAAAATGCAAGATGTAACACCAACCATTTTCACTCCGCTGGCATATTGTGACCTCTGCTACTTTTGTATAAAGTTATTTGTAACTAGTGGTAACAGAGAGGAAAAAAGGAGGGGAGTCAGATTCTGAGGGGGAGTCGGAAAATTCCACAACACCGGCCTTGATAAAGCCGGTTAATCAGATGAATAAAAAGTTATATTCTGATGGTTACATTCAGCACATACTGTATAGATGATGATTTAGATTTGACCAATGAAACAACTAGTTTTTAAAACTAATTCATATTTACGACTCATGCTGGTATGCTTCAAGTCAATGTTGTTCTGATGGTATAATGTTTTTTTCTAATTAAGACATCCATTTTGATGGTCCATTATATAATGCACCAAATTATTACATTTTCTTCTTCAAAAAAGTGCAACACCCGCATTTTGTAATTACTGATGTAACAACTTATTACAAAATGCGGCGTTATTACATAATGAAGTGAAAATTGATTACATTATTACATAATGGGGCGTTATTACATAATGTGGTGCTACAGTGTATAAATCTAACTCAGTGGCTGTGTGACACCATTCAGAGAGCATATGGAGCTGTCACTCTTCTAGAGTGTACTCTGTTAGACGTATTGTCTTATCTGCTTTATTGTTAGTACGCAACAGTGGAAGATTTTGTACTCAGGTAACTGTCTATTTCAGGAAGTAAATCTATTCAATCAATTCTATGTAACTAAGGTTAATACAGTAGGAATATACAGTATGTCTCACCTATCTGGAAATATGAGTACACAGCCAGAGCTTCGTTTACCAGACGATCACGACGAGGATTCCTGGGCTTCAGGTGCATGATGTCACTCTCTGCTTTCTCGTAAGCCAGAGAGACAGAGGGGAACTACAGGAGAGAGGGGATTATAAAAACATTATATCAATGTACGGCAGACATGAAAATGAGGACGATAATGATGATAAAGATAAGGCTGGAGTATTATCAACAAAAATATCTGAAATCAGAAAATAAAAAGCCAGTGTGATAACCATGAATGCTTAACTGGTGCTAATGAAGTAATTACTCACAATGTCAGTGGCCAGCTCGATGAAGAGGATAGTGATGCAGCCCAGAGGAAGAGGCACGCTGACGGTGATGTAGATCAGATATGGAGTCAGCTCAGGGATGTTCTTGGTTAGTGTATAGGCAATGGACTTCTTCAGGTTGTCAAAGATAAGACGGCCTACACACACACACACACACACAATAACACAATAGCTCAATATACTCTCTGTAAATATGCAAACTGTTTATTGTTCTGTATATAGTCACATCCTTCTGAAGGTTGCATTTATGAAAACCTAGATACCAACCTGACAATCATTGTCAAGTATTTGAATTATTCATCTATGTTTTACCTTAGATAATATTCTCAAAAACAGAGACAGAATCAGGAGAACAGAGAGAGTAGTTATGATCTCCCCCCTTGTACGACCTCCTGTTATCACGTGAACGAAGATCCAAACGTAAGGTAAGCGACGACTAGTGAACCATCTCTCAGACTGCGGACCTTGAGTTAAGATTGTTTTGTCAAAACATACACAATGCCTTCCTCTCTAAGTCTCACCCTGCTCCACTCCTGTGACAATAGAAGCAAAGTTGTCGTCCAACAGAATCATGTCTGCAGCATTCTTGGCAGCATCTGATCCTGCAATTCCCATAGCGACACCAATGTCAGCCTTCTTGAGAGCAGGAGAGTCGTTCACACCATCACCTGTCACAGCAACGATGGAGCCCTGTGGGGAATCAAAGATGAAAATATGTGACACAAGCCTTAAAGTGTACACACGACCCTCCCAGGGGACCACATTGAAATAAGATACTGGCTGAAACTTCAAATGATCAAATAAATCACTCAATTATCGCAGGATTAAGGTGGCACAGGTAGTAAAATGTGTGTGCAGATCTGTGTGTTTATTTACCAGACGTTGACAGCTCTCCACAATAATCAGTTTCTGCTGAGGGGATGTTCTCGCAAACACCATCTCGGGATGATTGCGCAGTGCCTCATCTAACTCATCACTGCTCATCTCTTTCAGCTGACCACCACTGATCACACAGGCACGGGCATCCCTATACACAGACACATAGTTACAGACAATAAAAAGACAAAGACACATGCATGCATTCAGACACAACGGTCCAGTGAGTGAGCATTACACTGCAATAGACAGACAGACAGTTCCTTGATATGTCATGGAGGTTTTAAAGTGTGACAGCAGTGATGCGAATACCTCTTGTTGACTTGTTCGACAGGTATGCGCTTCCTCTGGGCAATATCTTCCACTGTTTCACTGCCTTCTGAGATGATACCAACATTAGCTGCTATTGCCCTTGCTGTAATTGGATGGTCCCCAGTCACCATGACAACCTGAAGTTCCAACAACAAAAAAAAAAGGTTATGAGACAGGGAAGTGAAAACGCAGCAAAATTCTGCACTATAAAAAGTCCAACTCATCCCAAACAAGCTGTTCGCGTGTATGTAGGGCAACGTGAACACACCCTGATACCAGCAGTACGACATTTCATCACTGCATCGGGTACAGTGGCTCTTGGGGGGTCAATCATCGAGATAAGACCAGCAAAGCACAATCCTGATGTGGTGAAATTCATCTCATCTGGGTCAAATCGAAAGCCACGAGGAAACTCTTTTTCATTCAGATATATATGACAGAAACCTGGGGAGGGGGAAAAAAAAGGAACAACAGAAAAAAAAAAAATCAATATAGGCTACAGAAAGCAAAAGCAATTTTCAATATAGCAAGCCAAATGAAGTACTCTCTAACCCAGTACTCTCTCTCCCAGTCCTCCCAGGTCCATATAAGCTGTCTGAAAAGCTTCACTCCACTGCTCATCCAGAGGCAGCTCCTGGCCTTTTATCAAAATGGTAGAGCAGCGCTCTAAGATACGTTCTGGTGCTCCCTTCATCACCAACAGATAGCGTAGGTCCAAAGGATCTTCCAATTCATGGATGGACAGCTGGAGAGAGATGGAGGGTTGATTAAAAAAAAAACAACAACAACAACAACTTTTGCCCTCTATTCTTCTGATTTTCAGTATAGTAATTTATCATGGCTGACACAAAGCCACTCACCTGGAACTTGTTGGTGGAGTTGAAAGGCACCTCCACCACTTTCTTGAAGCGATTACGGTAGTCAATGATGTTTCCAATAGTGAGCTCGGTGAACTTCAGCAGAGCTGTCTCGGACGCATCTCCCACGACGATCCTCTGTGTGAGATGGTAAGGGGTGAGTTACAAAGAGACAAAGGGAACAAATCATTTCTTATAATCATTTAGGCAAAGGGCAAACTGGCTTCTTTTAATAAAAAAATCAAATAATGTAGGCAAAACTATAATATACAATTGAGTTTGAAAATGAGGATTACTTTGCTACAAATCTCTTAAAACACTTAATTTGTACCTTAGGAATAGGTACACCTTCCTGACCAGGTCTGAATGTAGCCCTGTTACACAAGGAAGCCACTCTCGCCAGTGAACGCCATGTTTCTGATGACTGGTCAAAACTCTGGCCTGGAAACCACATTATTACATTATTAGTGAAAGATTACATTGGCATTAATTTATCAAACACCCGTAATAGTTAAATTAGTGCCCCACAAGTTAGCTTATAATAGTTTATATTATATTCATATAACATTCCTCGCAACATCTGTATTGATTGATTTCAAAAACAGGCTCTTATCCTGTGTTTACCTGACTGATCTTCAGTGGTATCGGCAGCGTGGATCTGATTGTCGAACCAAAGGTGAGCTACAGTCATCCTGTTCTGAGTCAGGGTACCCGTCTTATCAGAACAGATCACAGAAGTGGAGCCTAAACACACACAGTTTAAAAAGGTTACACACAAAAACTGCACATGCATGCATGTTGGGATACCCTAACAGAGGCCCAACATTTCTGTCATTATGCTGCAGGAGCTGTGGAGTTAGGTTAAGAGGTGAGGATGTAAGAATGTGTGATCGAAACATTTTCTTCGAATGGGTTAAATCTAAACTTCCAAAAAGAGAACAAGGATTCACTTCTGCTCTTCACTTTGCAACTTTCTATTACAGTTTAGATCACAGATCTATACATAGATCATTCAAGACACTGAACTCAACAAAACTGTCCAGAGGATGTGTCTGGTGTTCAGGCATACTAACCTAATGTCTCCACAGCCTCCAGGTTCTTCACAACACAGTTCTTCCTGGCAAGTCGTTTAGCAGTCAGAGACAGACATACCTGTTAACGGACACAAGTTACTACAGTGTTAAATTTGTCAAGCCTGCAGAACATGATGAACTAGACCATCTACATTTATTTAGCATAACATTCACTAATACACAGGACATGATTTTGCATTGGTTACCTCATCTGGAAACTAGACACCATAAATGGTATTATATAAATTCACATTTGTTGCAGTCACTCACAGTAACTGTAGCAAGTAGCCCCTCTGGCACATAAGCCACCACGATAGCCATGAAGAAGATCATAGCTTCCAGGAAAGCATATCCGATGAACATGGCGACAACAAAGAAGGTAAACCCAAAAAAGATTGCAAGACCAGCAATGATGTCGACAAAGTGCTCGATTTCTATGGCAATTGGTGTCTTCTCGTTGCCGACACCACTTGCCAAGGTGGCAATCCGACCGATGATGGTACGATCACCTGTGTTGATGATCACACCAGTAGCAACACCTGGAGAGGAGAGGTGAGTTATTGTCCCTTGTTATGCTGCCCCTAAGCTATAGTGGAAGAATTTATAAATATAAAGACTTAAATAAATGACCAGACAGATCTAGGCCAGGCCATGTGCTGTATATGCATGTACTGTATGTACTGTTTACTGTACCTTCCAGACAGGTTGTAGAGAAGAAAGCAATATTTCTGGTCTCCAGTGGATTCTCATGGGTACATTCTGGGCTCCTGGTTTGCGGTTCAGACTCCCCTGTCAAGGACGAGTTGTCGACCTGGCACACAAAGTGAATTCACAAAATGCATGATAAAATAGGGTAGAAATAGAGGATGTCTCACCTTCCCCCCAGATGTGACACAATTTAAAGGAATGGGCATTTAAAAACTACTGGCCGCATATGCTATTAAATCCTACTGGCACAGAGCTTACTATTTAAACAGTACATTACATTGATTGGCCTACTGAGGAAGCTCCGATTAGAAGGTCAGCGTTTTTTAAAGTTGGAAATGGTATTTCAGTTATCAACTTTTTGGCATTGTATTCTGGTGTTGGAGAAATAAAATGATTTTATGTGGACCCAATGATAAAAAGTAAAGAAATCTCAAACTCTGACTCTTAATCGTGCATTGTGACATGTTTTGTTCATTTTAACAAGCAGTCTCTGCCCATATGTATGTATAGATGCACAGTATATGTGTGTGATCTACCTTGCAGCCATGACCAGTGATGATGCGAATGTCAGCAGGGACTCTGTCTCCTCCTTTGATCTCCACCAAATCTCCAACCACCAATTCATAGGCATTGATTTGGTTTTTCTGGCCGTCACGGATCACAATGGCTTGCTATTTTTGTTAATTGGGAGTAAGATTAACAAAGATGAGTGAGCGAAGGAAACAAGAGAGTGACTAAAAAGAATAAAGAGATATAATCAAAGGGAAGCCATGACATGTAGTAAGACTCACCTGTGGCACCAGATTCTTGAAGCTGGCAATGATATTGGTGCTCTTGAACTCTTGGTAGTATCCAAAACAACCAGTTACCACGACAACAGCAATTAGGGTGATGGCCAAGTACAACTGAGGTGAGAAAGAAGAAGTAATCATAAAAACATGCATTCTGTCTCTGTTTTCTGACAGTGAAATAAAGGGGAAACACTCCAAATGGAAATATAAGTTACATCGTCAAAGCAGGTGAGGTTCCCTCTCGCAAGTTCAATTCCAAAGGCGATGAAGCAGATGACAGCTGCGACCCACATCAGACACTGCAGACCTCCAGCCAGCTGCCTGGCAAACTTCACATACTCTGGAGTACCTTTAGGAGGTTTCAGTTCATTAGGACCGTCTCTCTCCAAGACCTGACGGGCAAAGGTGGTGGTCAAACCCTGTAAATGAAAAACAGTTGAAATAAGTATGGTTGGAAAAAGAAAATGGAAGTCATTAAAATCACTTTCTTAACCACACAGAGGGAACGGAGGAGGGTTATATGTGTGAGGGGTAAATACATGAATAAAAATTAACCTTTATGAAGAATGAAGTGACAAAATAAAGACAGTGAATAAAGTCATGATGGAAGAAATGTCTTACCTTGGTAACACTAGTGGTGTACCTCATTTCTAGTTCTTCAATTGTAATCTCATGGTCGTCCTGCAGGAGGAGACAAATCACAACATTGACTCAGAACAAAACATGATCAAGGTCATCTATTCACAGCAGGTTGGTGATTATACTGCAAGGGGACAGTATAATCACCAACCTGTATCACTAACTAAATCTCTGCTGTGCTCTACTATATCATCTCATCTCAATATTTACAACACGAAACTAATGATCCATGAATTTAAAGCACTGTCATACATTACATGTCTCACTGTGTCATGCTTTGACAAATAACTCCATTACTTACAATATCCATTTCTTTCTTCATGCCCTCCAGTTTCTCCTTCTTCTTCTGCTTCTTCCTCTTCTTCTTGTCCATGTCTCCATCCATCTCAAACATGTCGTACGTGTCCTAAATGCAGACAGCAGTTATCAAATTATTCATAAGCATACATATATGCAGGAATTCTATCTGTCAGGCGACTTGACATTTTTTATGATATGGATACGAAATGTAGTATTTTTATCTACTGTGTGCTCTTTAAAAGGGACTGTGCATTATAGGTGACCCTTCGAACAGTTCATTAAATGAACATATTTGCATGAAATACATTTAGTTTGTATTAAGTGAACTAATCTTGACACTTGGAGTACATTATGTCCATGCCAATCGGAGAAATCACATGCATTCTTAAGTGACTTTATCTGATGGGATAAATTTACATCATAAATCATAAAAACCTCATATAAAAGGGCAAAGAACTGCATTATTTTGCTCAACTTTAGGTATTGACACCATTACAAAGTGGATATTTGTACTATTTTAAGTGTAAAAACTATATAATAAGGAGTACAGTAGGATATATAAAGTGCATACAAAGACACTGGAGATACATTATTATTAGGAACTCATTTAATTGACTGATTTATTGAGTGTCTCACTAAGATTAAGTGAATGACCTTCACTTACTGAAAGTATAATAACATATATTACAAAAACTATGATTAAATTATACTTAAAGTGTAATAATATATATAAATGAGATATTTGACAAAAAAAGATAAACAACAGAATAACAGCTTGACAATCTCTTGATGTGCAAATATTACAGGAATAAAAGGTTCAGTGACATTTCTTGAGACACCCCGAGTGGAGCTTAAAATAGTTTCATCTTTTAAATTATTCAAAACACACAGGTAACCAGTGCTAGAAGGCTAAAAAAAAGTTAGACAATCTATTTTTGTTAACTCATGTTCATTTCTTCAAAAGTGTGTCTGCAACAACTTGAAGCCTTTAACCCTGATCTGATTTAATATTCAGTTTTGGAGCTAAAACATGAAAAATTAAAATCTGTTCCCAAATGTACGTATCCAACACCATGGCCAAAAAAAAAAAAAAAAAAAATTGCCACTAATCTGTTCACAAAATACTTTTTTTGAGTGGTCATCAGCTGGGTCTCCTACCTGTTTACTCATGGTTGCAGGTGGGATAGGGGGCTGCTCTCCTAAATCAATGGAGGTCCAGACCACTCGATCCTTTTTCGCCCCCGGAATTTTGGCTGTCAGTTATTGTCCAGTCCCAAACACACACCCTGTTTCTCCCTCTCTCTCACACACACACATACACACACACACACAATGGTCAGAAACAGGACAAATTGTCTGGAAAAGCCTTTTATACATGACAACTCCCCTTTTGATATGCACATGCGCATGAACACACATTTATGTTTAAACACGTACTTTAATACGAGTACCTGCGTAAAATGGTACCTCAGGTAGCAACAATGTCACCCCTAGTCAGGACGCAAATACATACAAATACACTCATATCATAAGCTATGCGTAGGCAAGTGTTCCTCTGGTATCTCTTATCGCCACTCAGCACGTTTCTTATCCTGATAAACTGATTGGAGTAAAGAGTAGAGGAGTGGTGAAGGTTAAAACACACCAATGTCATTCCTACCAATCCGCCTGACATTGCACTGCATCAATTTAAACCAAATACACTACACAACTACAGTGCACTATTTCCCATCGAGTCATTCTGGGGTTTGAAATTGGATTGATTGCCTTGATAAAGTGAACATTAACTGAGAAACACAATAAGAGAGAAGAAATCAAACTCAGGCTTGCGCAATCCACAGCCTGACAGCAGTGCCACCAGGCCAGACAGTCAGTGATGCCCTGCAGCACCACACAAACCTAAATACAAAGAGAGGAGACGTCAGGGAGAAAATTGCCTGCAGCTGGAGTTAATGATCAGTCACACCTGATGCCAATCCCAGCTCATCAGCAGGGCTCCAACAGGTAGCATCAACAGAGAGGCAGGTTAATGGTGTCAACATGTCCACTGTGGTTGTTTCCTCCTGCAGGCTAAGTGGTACAGTGGCTGGCTATGTGTTTACTCTGATGACCACATATTCTTTCTCCTTTCCACAACCACCCCCTCCTCTGTCTACCACTTCTACCCAACACTGCCACCATGTTTGATTAATACACTCTCAGCAGGTGTGTGCAGCTCATTTGTCATTTGTCCGGATGTGATGCCTAGCTCGCATTTCCACCACCAAAACTCACTAAAAACAGAATCCATGTGTGACTACCATGATTCATAGAGAGCTACAACACAAATATGAACAAACATGATAACTTGAACCGTGCCACATAACTCTTTGTTTTTATTATGTGTGGTTATAGCACATGTACTTAGTTAAAGTTTAAAGTTGATGTACCATACTAAACACTTGTAAAAATAGTAACATCTATAATAAACTTATGAAAGGTTTATGTCCTGTGGTTTAAATCCTGCCACTAATTTGCAAGGTTGATGCAATTAACACCATATACATAATATGACAAAACTACACAGTGCTGCACTGTAGTACATGACTGAAAATTAGAGGTATACAAACACTGCCTTCTAAAAAGAGGCACTGAATTGGATTCGGGTGAATAAAGAAAACGCAGTGGAAAAAAACAGGAAAGAAAAGGAACTTTGAAAGTTGCAAAACAGACATTGGTCTATAATCTGCTGATATTTTAACTTACTATTTATAAGTAGGTAGTCTTTGTAACGCTCAAATAATTTGTCTCAGCACCTTCAACTTTATCTGATCAGTTGTTCTGTTTGCTTTTTTTACACAAACGATTTCTATTTGATTTAGTCTTTATGGTTTTCCGTTAAAAGATTACAGACTGTAGGATAAATTATAATTATGAAGTTTGTTTTTAAGAAAAATGACCATAATGGTTGATGAAGAACATCAAGAACAATTCAGTGACATTCATACCCTGGCACTAACCTGTGCTAGGCAGTTGAGGGTCATTATATCAAACATGCGTCAGCTGCCCACGCTACATATCAAGAACCTCTGACAAAAACCATTACACTTGTAGAGGTTAAAAAGGTACACTATTTTAGATACAACGTCAGATAGTGACTCTATAATTAATCAGTAATAATATTTCTAAGAATTATCCCACCCAACCATGCTTACAGATCTAATTTTAATACTAGACAGTAAGGGAAATCATTCATCAAATGAGGACATAACGTAATTATTAATGTATTAATTATTAATGTAATTAAAAAAAACAACATTATTTTAAATCCTATAATGTTATATTATGCCGTATCAAAGAGAAGTAAGTAAAAATGGAGCTAAGGTCACTGTGTCCCTTAACTGTTCCTGCAGAGAACAAGTTGCATGCTGGGTAAATAACAAGATAAGTTGCGTCTAAAAGAGTCAACATTGTACTGTATTGTATACTGTAGAGTGACAGTGGCTTTGTAATCAAAGTAATGTTATCAGTCTGATTTTATCAGCTAATTACACATTACTGGGGAGACAGGTGAAGAAGGGTCGAACAGAGGGGATGATGGGGTAACAACAGAGTGAGAGACAGATGCCCTTTGTAGCCAAGTAAAAGGGTTGGTTCATCTAAATTACAAATAAAAACCTAAGTGTGTGCATTATTACCATAACAGGGGCACACAGGAAAACAGATCATGCATTTAAAAAATGTCCTTAGTCTGAGCACAACAAAATCTAAAGGGGACTGAAAATCAGGACATTCCCTGCTGAGACCTTTGAATTTTAGTTTAAGCTTGCATGGTTCATGTTCTTAAACCAACATTATGTAAAATTTGGTATTTGTGGCAACTTGGTGCCCCTGTTTCAGAGTGCAATACTGTCATAAATATGAACAGCTGTACGCATGTTCATTATGTTATTATATTATTATGTTACATTATGTCAAAAATTAGCAAGTCAACAACTGTGCAAACAGCTAAACTAGTATACTAATAATACTTACTAGTCCAACAGCAAGAAGCCAAGCCCAATGTCTGTCCTTCAGCCTTTTATTTTATGAAGCTCTTCACCAATGACTAAAAACCAAAATTAATTCTTGTCCGGTGCCTTCTTGCTCTGTCTTCCCTCTGTTGTCCTCTTAGACCTCTTCGCCTCTGCCATATCCCTAGAAATTGATGAGCCCCGGCCAGTGTTATGCATACTAGACATGAAACTGGCAGTCCAAAGCAACTGTGCTTCCAGTGCAAATGCTAACACTCCCACGGAGCCACAGGGTTTGTCACACTTTACTGTCTCTCAGGAAACTGTAAATCACAATCAAGAGTTCAGGTCAACTGAAGCTACACTACCTCCCAGTACTGAAAACAATGACAGTATAAAGAATGGACAGACCATGTGTGACGTCACCCACAGGTTTCCAAAGCGCCATTTTGAAGATGAAAATATGTGGCACTGGCTGCCAGAATTTTGGCGGTACTGCTTCTTCCATCTCCCGGCTAATCTAAAAATCGGCAAAGACGTGGATCATCGGCGCACTTAAGGCAGGCCGAATGATGCCTGAGTGCTGTAGTAACTGCTCTTACCTGTCAATCAGCCCTGCTGTGGCCCAAATTTAAGCCATGATATCATTTGAACGAGTGAGTTAAAAAAAAAATTCACCTGTAGTACAATTGTCATGAACAGGGAAATTAGCTATACCGAAACTGATTTTTTGAACCAGGCTGTAAACATGTTTATTCTTGCTGTAAAGTTGGGCATTTTAATATGGGTGCTTATAGAGACTGACTCACTTCTGCAGCCAGCCTCAAGTGGCCGCTTGAGGAATTACAGCTTTTGGCACTTCATTGCATTGGCTTCATTTTCCAGCCACGGAGGTTGCCGCTTGACTGAAACTAGCTAACATTTAACCTTTTAAATTTATGAAGCTGCAGTTTGTGCTTCTGTTGAACAAGGTGTTTATAACATTTTGTCCAACACATACAGTATATATATACAGTATATATAGTATATATCAGACAAACTAGGCCAAATTAGTTTGAGCTACATTTAATCAACTGCCAAGTGACTGTCATATCCAAGTTTTACAGATGTGCTGAGTCACAAACACACCTGAAGATTAACTAGTTGTGACTGTAAACCACATTACTCCGCCGTCCAAAATCTGTTGGAGAATGACATTTCATCTGCGAGCTACACTTCTGGCCAATTACACAGCCTTCAGCGGGTCACGTGATACCACGCCGCGACGTTAGTGGTGGGAAGTTAAGCTCTTTTCAAAGATTCGGCTCTTTTGGCTCGACTCCCTCAGAAGAGCCGGCTCTCAAATGCCTCTTCTAGCCTTCTATATCCTAATTTAGCAATTATGAATGGTTTATGTGCTAGTAAGCAATTTTTCATTCAGTGTTTTCATAAAATGCTTATTTTTATGCATTTTTTTTTTGTCTGTGCAGGTTTGTTGTTGACCCTTTTACAAACTCTGCACTCACTTGCAGTCTCCAATATCATTGAAATGCAGCCAGATGCTGTATCTTTTTTCAGTTTTCACTCCTATCTTCACTTTTTTTTCTCTCTGTCGCTGTTGTGTGTACCTGGCCCGTACCACTACACTCAACACCTTTTTGGAGTGTCCACATAATGGTATGATCCTAGTTTGATTGGCCCCCCCATGGTGTGCCCATCATCAAAATAAAGTCCCGTCCCCGCCTGCATGATTTCTGGGCAGGAGCGGCCGAAGATTCGGCTCTCCCCGACGGGGAGTCGGCTCTTGTCATTCGCTACAAAGAATCGGCTCGTTCGCGAACGACACAGCACTACGCGACGTCATCTTCCTGCGACTCTCCCTGACAGATCTCTCCATGTGAACAGCTTTCAGCAAAGTTATCGTTAAATTATCGGTAAGTCGTGCGTGAATATGACAGCTGGTGGTGCTGTGTGTACTGTCTGCACTCTGGCTTTGATAATTCAACTTTAAATAGGAGACTGAATTAAACGCTGCCGATCAGCGGCGTCTCAGAGCGGCTCTTCCTTCCCTCGACAAGGTCAGGATTACATGACTGGAGAAAGATCCACAGTCCGGCTGCCGGTTCAAGACGTGTCGCTTCAGTCAAAGTTACAGCAACAGATATAAAGCTGATCTTAACCGAGATACATTATTGTCATACTGAGCCTCAGTTAAATGTTACATCATGGGTTACACAAGTACACAAGAAGTCCTACACCTGTCACAAACGTCTAATTAAAGCTGAATCAAGCATTTGGTCGACATGTAGGTGACTATTTGAGACAATGTAATATTTGCTATGTTGAATGAAGGCTACTTTAACCTGCCAACCTTTCCATTTAACCACACGTCTCGCTGAATCCTCTCCATAGGTTTACATGTGGGATGGTGACACCAGCTGCAAAACTGTGAGATACTTCTGTCTCTCCTTTCCTACCCGTGGCCGCTGTCTTGTCTCTCAATCCAAATGGCCAGCCGTCTCTTGAGCAGATATAGCCGTCTGCTCTGCAGGGCCTCCTCCCAGGCCCCAGCTGCTGCTGCTGCTGCTGCCGCCACTGCTCGCCTCCCTCCACCTGTAGCCGGGCTTGCAGAGGTGCAGAGGGCTCAGGGATGGCCGTGGGCCACAGAGAGGTTAATGTGCGAGGGAAAGACAATTACCAAAGAAGACGCCTTTTCAACCATGCCTACACGCACCCAGCTGGATGAATTGGTTGATGTGGCGGCAGTGCCAGAGGACGTCCTTTTGGCCTGGGCAGATCATGGAGGAAATGCTAATCAAGCAGCTAGTGCCCTGATTAAGTGGACTCAGTTGGTGATAAAGACGAAGGCCAAGGAACAACATCCTGAACTTATGAAGGATCCAAGGCTACTGAATATGATGGATGCTATATCTCAGGAGGTAAGGAAGCCAGATACAAAGATGGATTGGTACTGTCATCATGTAAGGTGATTGGCATGCGTGTACTCATATTCGTGTGTGGTTTCTGATTTCTTTCAGGTGTCTTCAGTGTGGAACAGCACTCTAGTGTCTGTCATGCAGGCTCTCTGGGTTATCAGTGTGCCCTCCATTGATACAGTGCTCAGATCCGTTCAGACTGAGGTCCTATGGCGAATCCGCAGGCTGACCTACAAGCAGCTGGGCCACCTGATAGATTGGGGGGCAGGCAGGAAGAGACAGCAGGATGTGGCAATAGTGAACGCTGCAATAAAACAGATTGAACTGCGCTGGACTGAAATCGCCGACGCTAAAATTGTCAGTGCGCTGATATCCAAAGGATATCGCATGTCGCCTGCTTTGGTGGACAGACTTGAAGACAAGGTATCAGAGATATAAACATTCATCATCATTTAACAGAGTTAATGTCTCAGATAAACATGATGCCTTATCTAAGCCATGCTGCCTTAAGCATACTGTATGCACAGCAGATAGTATGAATGTAATGTCATAAGAGTATTAAAATGAGACTTCACATATTTAATAGTATAAAATCTAAGCAAGTAGCAAAAAAAAAAAACACAATGATGAATGAATGTTTTCTGAAAAAACAGTGACCACAAGTTACACACACCTATGAGCAACGCATCGTCTGTCTTTGTTGCAGGCTTTGGAGCTGGCAGAGGGCTTTACAGCAGAAGATATCCGCAGAGTCTGTGTGTCTTTGGCAGCTCAGAGTCGCAGATCTGTCCCGCTGCTCAGAGCTTTGTCCTACCACCTTCTCCAGAAGCCGTCGTCACAGTTCACCACTCCACTGATACTGGACATGGCTTTTGCATACGGTAATAATAACATTGATGATTGTAACATATCTATTAACACTGAAGGCATGCCTAAACCAGTACAGTATAATAAAAAGGCAAAGCCCAAATTAGCGTAGTGTATATCAACATCTTAACAGTCCCATGTGTCATTTTGTTTTATTTGCTTCCATCTTGCCTTCTAAACCTGATGTATAGATGTTTTAAGAATTATCGTAAAATGGTCAGACAGGAAACTTAAAACTTTAAAACTCATTCATGGGTACTTTATTTAGTTTGATTTCATTTCTATTAATTCTTTTAAAACGTGATTTGTTTTATCTATGCAAAAAGTTCTCGTAGACTGTGTAGTGAGACTCCAAACTGATTAAAGCCCTCTATTATATAATGCTAACAGTAACAGCTTTGCCTTTGTCTTTCTATAGGGAAGTTGAATTTCCACCATTCTCAGGTGTTTCAGCGAATGGCCTCAGAGTTATTACCCAGAGTTCCCGAGCTCATCTCTGCTGATGTCACACGCTGTGCTAAATCACTTGGCTTCCTCAAGTGGCTCCACATCCCTCTATTTGAGGCCTTTGCTGAGGTCAGTCATACACTTAACACAAACTCTAAATACGTTCATTTTTAATTTTTCATCCACTCACTGTGTAACTCTGTATATATCTTTTTTCTCCAGCACTACACAGCAAACAGTCAGAACTACAGTACCGCTCAGGTCTGTAATCTACTCATGACTTTTGCCAGACTAAACTTCCAGCCCAGCAAAGGAGACGAGTTCTTCAGCAAGGTACTAATGACATTAAAGGCTGTCTGTTGACTGTACACGGTTGCTTCTACTTCCTACTTTAAATGTATTTTTTGCGTGTGGCATTTTGTGTGAAGGTTCACTCTGCGCTGGAGGACTCTCTCTCAGGCCTGGAGCCTTTCTTGCAGACAGATGTGGTTTGGTCTTTGTGTGTGCTACAGCAGGCCAAGCCCCAATACCTCATCCCCCTCACACAACAGAAGCACGTTACGAAACTGTCAGGTAAGACACATAGCTGTGGGTGTTCATTCTTCTTCTGTATATTCCTTTTTTGTATAAATAGTGAATTTATAAATATGTGGATACACACTTTGGATGTGTGAAGTTAAGCTCACATGTATTGCCGCATATATCACTGTCAGGAGTTCAGGGGAACCTTTGGAGTAACGCACCTGCTCCTCTAAACTAGGAGAGGTTGTTGAAAGTGGTTCAGACACCTGGTAGAAATGCCGCCCTCCAACAGCTCACGTTAACTTTTCTTGGGACAGAAACAACACAACAGCAGTGCACTTAATGAACCAGTGTGTCACCAAGCACAATAAAGAATGTATTATATAGTTCTGATAATGAAAATAATCATTTATTCAATGAACTTTCATCATTTATTGACAATTTATCTAGCAGAAATGGCAAATATTTACTGGTTGCAGCTTGGAAAATTTAAGGATTTGCAGCTTTTCTTTATTTAATATTTGATTAAAATTAATGAATTTATTAATCCGTCATGGAAAATGAAACAATCTAAAAACAACAAATGAAAAGTTAGAATTGAATAAAAAATTAAGTAATAATAAGACTGTCTGCATTTGATGTTGATTTAACTTTACATTTGCATTCTCACCAAGCCAATTACATTTTTAATAACCTTGGTTGAATTAGCCAATACTTTTGACCTGCATTTCCATGCAGTTATTAGGCCAAAGAGTGGATGGTGACTTCTATGATTTTCTTTTTTTTTTTTTTTAATGAACCATCCATTTACAAAACAGATGACCAGCCTGAGATGTCAATATCTCTGTCTTTCAACATTCAGTCAGACAGCTGTCATTACAGATGTGTATTACAATTCACAGATCAGTGTGGATCTACAAAAAAAAAAAAAAAAAATTTGAATTAATGATTTTTCTGCAATTTTCACAGTTGCAAAGTCATCCAGTGCACTACTTCTGCCCACGGGCAATATGTTTGACACACCTGCTCATTGCCAAAATAACATTTCAGCTCAGTAGATGGCAGTGCAGCACCAGTTGATTTCTGGTTATACGGGCTCATTAAACGCAGATATAAACACCGCACTGATCACTAAAACATGCTTAAAGTGGTTTTGAAAAGTACGGATGCCAGTGTCAGTGATTGTCAGCGCTCATTCTCTTCTCTGTCTGTAGGGAACAATCCAGTTCGAGTGGAGAGCTATCAGCTGAAGCTCCTCCACATTGATGCTACTCTCCAGTTAGAGCATCCGGGTTCCTCAAATACTCCATCCTCCCTGAGTGCCCTGTTTGAACCGGCCAGCAGCTCCACCGTCTCCCCCCTGCAGAGCAGTCTGAGAGAGGCTTTACAGAGTTTGGTGGGTGGGAGGACAGAGGCCCTTCGCACAGGGGTTGACACTGTGTATGGATGGACTATTGGTAAGGGGGTAAAGGTGGTCCATAGAGATATGTCGTCTGTTTATTTTATTGTTGGAGTTTTACTTTTACACTGTAAGCAACATTTACCACACCTCTTAAAGGTGAGCCAGATAGCTGTTTTTACAGTTGACATTTTCTTCTCTAACTAGACGGAGAGTTGGTAGTGGATTGTGACAACAAACCAATTGACATGTCAATGCTGAAAGCCCCTCATCTACCCAGTGGAGGAGGAGACCAGGCTTTACCTGCAGGGGCACATCGGTGAGTCATACAAGAGAATAGGTTGTTATTTTTGCTTTATCTGTTCTTCTCTTGCTCTGGCTGTCTGAAGTTAGTTTTTACTCACTGTTCCGCTCCCTTCCATCTTTTTTAGGCTTGCTTTCATAGCTTGGGAATTTCCAAACTTTGGCTCAAAGAGTAAAGACCTTCTGGGACGGTTTGCCATGATGAAGCGACATCTCCAGTTGGCTGGCTTAGTCACAGTGGAGGTAAGAAGAGGCAGGACAACCCATCTTTGTAGCAGTGTTTGTGATCTTGATTTCATGACTTCAAAGTAAACCTTTTTTAAACAGTGATCAAGTTGCTTTTTCTATCCCTGCTGATGGGGTGAACTGAGCTGTTTGTTTCTTTACACGGTCACTAAAGCCTATTTCAAAATGAATTTTCTGGTATGTTGTGTTTGCTGTGATAGTGAGTCATATTTCAGTGAACAGAGGCAGAGAAGCAGCACTGCTGCTGCTGCTGCTGCTGCTGCTGCTGCTCAGATACAGTGTATCTGACAGGCTATGCTTACAATGGATCTAATATTTTGGTAGGGTTGAGAGTCAGGTGGGTCTCGCTGCAGTCTGTGGTATAAATAGAGCTCGAGCCGCAGCTCTGCCTCATTTAGGCCGATTCAAACTCTCTCTCTCACTCTCATCTAGGACAATGTCCTTAGCAAAGAGTAGCATCACTTGCCTCTCAGGTTTGCAGTGCTGCACAATTGTGTCTTTTTTTTTAAAGTGTCTGTAAATATATGACAGTAACTTGTGTTATGCGCTCACTGGTGATGAGAAGGCAGTTACTCTTTAGCTCTTAAAAGAAATCTTTTCAAATCCACCTTTTTGTCCTCTTTCAGGTACCTTATTATGACTGGCTGGAATTGAAGACAGACTGGCAGAAACTGGCGTATCTAAAGGATAAAATGGGGAAGGCTGTGGCCGAGGAGATGGCCAAATGAACCCACGAACCCTTGAGCAAATTTGCAGACTCAGCTAAATCAGAGCTTTCCCAACCAAATGGGACCACAGGGAATGCACGCTTACACCCACATTCACACTCAGAACAGAGCAGAAGTGCAGAAAAGCTCTCTCATACTCTATCAAAAAAAAAATCATATTTTCACTCTGGTTACCTTGGCAACGTGTGGGGCTTTCCCTGTTTCCATGGAGATGGCGAGAGTTTTGGAGCAAGAGAAAGACAGAAATAAACACAACAGCGAGTCCTTCTGTAGAAATGATATGATCTGTAACTAGGTCTTTGCATCTGGGCGTGACATGTCAAAACAGAAGCACCTGGGCCATTTGTAGAATTTTGGCCATGCTTAATATCAGCATATGAGTAGATTGGAATAACTTAATTATCTCTGTGAATGTGTGTCATCTTGTGATGAAATAAATTGTTTTATTGTCTTTTTTTTTTTTTGTTTTTTTTTTTTTACAAGATTGACAGTAGCTTTTAGGATTCAGACTCAGGATGTTGAGAGCATGTGTGTGTGATGTGCATATTTTCTTGAGGTCTGTACAGTCAGGGGCCACTTTAGATTGAGTGTGGTATTCAGACAGAATATGTTTCATTTCACATCCAACAGCTAATGGCACACCCCTCTGGCATACTGGTGTGAGTGCATCAGTATTATTAGCAAACACTTCATCAGTATGGATCAGTATACAGCAGGGTTGATGAGGAGCGTCATCCAGTGCTTAAGTAATTCATCAACTCATTTTGGGTTTGCATTATGAAATAAGAAGCATTCAAATCAAGTTTGACTAATGAATAAATCTGTACATGTTTCTTCGAGTTAAATTTTGATAATTTTAAAAAAAATTCATACTGAATCTGTGTTAATCTAAATGTTTATTTAAAGAGACAGCGAGGATATAGATTCTCAGATAAACACTTTGCTGACCTGAAACTGCTTACACAACATGGGCAGCAGCAGCAGCAGCACTCTGACATCAGAGGCTGTTGAGTGGCAGAGGGAAGAAAACTGACAGACGTAAGCCCATCCAGAGGAGAGGAAACGAGTTCAACTGAAAGGGAGCCAAATTATGACACAAAGCCAGAGTGACAAATTAGGTAACAGGAAATGACACACACGAAAATGAACTGTTATTCTCATAAACCATCACATGATTTAGTGCCACGGCGGCTATCTCATCCTTCCCGATATTAAGGGATTAATTGATTGATTGATGGACTGTTGACAAAGAGCCCAGCTAGCACTTCCTGTATTGAACTCCTTGGTCATAGTATCACGTGTCTGATGGGTTAACAGTGTGCAGCCGATGTGTTCAGGAAAAGCTAATGAACAAAAGATCTCACCTCACTTGTTTTCTGCTGAAGTTTCCCTCTTAATAAAGTAAACAAGGAAGCTGTGTTGCTATTCAATATAACATATATTTTAATATGAAACAGTCAAAATTGTGAAAATATTGTTCCTGCTCTGCCTCTCTGCCGCACAGGGAGGATAATTTGAGTCGACAACTCACAAACAAGCTGTGAGTTTATCAGCATCCATATTTGTTGAGGTCACCTGGATTGCACAGAGGCTATCGGACATTATCCTCACTTCTGCTGAGCTGGCACTCTTAACATGGGAAGTTTTTGGTTGCCATGGAAACTACCCATGCTTATCATTTGCCTCAGTGCTGTCGCCCCCTCTCTGTCTTTCTATTTCCATCTATTTTTCCCCACATTTGTTATCTTAAAAGTAGAGAAGCACAGAAGGAGAACAAAGAAGAGCGCTTCAGAGGTGGCTAAGATGGAGGGCAGAGGCAGATGCTATAGCTGCCCCCAAGGGGGAAATGTCTCCCTATTAAATCCCTGGGGATGCTATTAGAGCAGGAGGCAGAAGGTATAATTAGCAGTACAAGTTTAGATTTAATTTCTGCCCTTGTTGTGTTTTCCTTGAATCCCTCTCCTTTCCTTGATTTCTCCATCTTTCTCTTGTTTTTGCAGTACTGGTACTTTCCTTCAAGGTTAGGGGCAGCACTGAGAGACCAGTAGAAATCTGCTGACATCATCTCTCAAGATCCAGTCATAGCTTGGCTGAGAGAGGAGGGGCAGAGGAGGGGGAGAGAGATACAGCGAGGAAGCAAGGGAGGGAGGGGGGATGAGGAAGAGAAGCAGGAATTGGGCATCAAAAGAGAATACTGCAGCTCCCTCTCAGATTCTACACACACCCTCACACATAGACACACGCACACTTATTCAGATGAACTGGATCATGAGGCTCTAAAACACACGCCCACAACAGCAGCATCACCGCAGAGAGAGGAGAGAGAGAGAGAGAGAGAGAGAGAGAGAGAGAGAGAGAGAGAGAGACCAGCATATACTCCCATCTCTCACCCTCACTCTTCCTCTCTTCATCTTTCTCATTCTGTCTCATACACAAACACACACACACACACACACACACATAGACAGACACGTGCTGCAGGGAAGATCTGAGTGCTGGGTCGCTGAGCATTCAGGTCCACACCCCTCCCCTTCTTCTTTCTCCCTCTCGCTCTCTCCCCGTTCACCTTGTCTGTTCCGGCTGTATGGTTTATTGTTGCGTCAGAGCTAAAGAGAGCCAGCGAGAAGCATGCCGGGGGAGAGCACTCACAGATCTGTCCCCACCGACAAGCATCCAGAGCAGGGAGCTGAGGAGACAGGGCTCCCTGGACCAGGTAGGACCTCTGGGGGGTGTTTGGGGATGGAGAAGGGAGAACGAGGCTCATCCTCTCTATGATGAGAAGAGAGGATGAGGATAGCAGTGTGGAATAGATTGGGGCATGAAGAGAAAGGGGGACAGTCAGCTGGATAGAAAGCAGGACAAATATATAGAGACTATTGGGCTAGTGAAAGTGTAAGATCTGTTTGAAACTGTGGCGTCAGTTTAGATATGGGTCATTTCTCTCTGTTGACATGTGCAGTCTGAGCGAGCTGTGATTCAGCTGCATGTTAGCTTCTTCACTAAACCGCATGTCCCCCCCTCCCCCTTCCCAGCTATTAGCAGCCTCCCCAAAGCCTCCACCCCAGAGCTGTCAAATCCCAGCCCACCTCTATGCACTCCTCATCCACTAAATCCATCCACTAAAACTAAATAACAAACAGTCTCTAGTCTAAATGTAGCATCTGTCTTGCAAAACCTTTGTGTAATTCCCCTCCTTCCAGCATCCAGCATCTACCCTCATCTTCCCCCCTCCCTAACTTCTGCCTCCTCACTCCTATCCCTCCTCCCGCTGCCCTGTCTTCAGCCCTGGTGCCACCCCATCTGCATCCACATCCCACCAGCAATTTTGCGAGCTGTAAGGCCAGTGTAGAGTGGCTCCTCCCTTCCCCCAGCCTCAGCAGGAACATGACACAGCAGCATGGCAGCACTTTGTAGGAGCACACAAACACAAACACACAAGCACAAGAGCTTTTGTTTTTTCTTTTGCCAACTGTTTTAAAACCATTATTGCTCATGTTGCTGCTGTATGTTTAAAGTTGTGAACTTCTGGAATATGTCATGAAAGAGATTGATAACAAGGAGAAAGAAATAGGAGAAAGTAAGGTTGGGTTGGTGCAGATGAAATATTGGGAGGGTCAAGATTTTATTAATGTCTCCGTGATTACAGTCAGGCAATAATCGTCTTTGAATGAGAATGGCGTCATTGGAACAAAAGCTTATGACTACCGTGTCACTGTTATTGCATACATTATAGCTTTTGTAAGTATGTTGTACATTATTGTAAACACATGACAGTTTCGATAGATAACCGTAATGACTATTAAGAAAACTCCTTCCCTCCTCTCTGATGGATGTAGTTTACAGTGATTTGCCATTTTGGAAATGTTCCTGCTTTAATTTCATTATTGCCCTGTTCTGCTCTTAGGCTTGAAATTATTTTAAGCTCTCTTGGCCTGAATCTTGACAGGAGGGAGGAGAGAGGATTGTCGGATGCCCTGGTTACAACTCGTATTCTGGCACATACTTAAAAAAGGATAGGCTAGAGGATCGATTGTGTTGGGGTGGGGGATAGAGAAAGTCAAAGAAGCATATGAGAATATTGGGATGTCTTTACTTCGTGCCTCAATCTGAGCTTATAGCTGAAACAGAGGCTCCCCTTGGGGCTGATAGGCCAACGCTGCAGCCTCTGTGACGCAGCTCCAGTCTGCTCAGCTTGCTGCGGCCTGCTCTTTTTACAGCTAGCCGGGTGCTTGATTTCACTGTGTTCCCCCAGAGAGGCTACCAGGGTGAGCCAGGGAGATCAAGAGAGTCAGACACCTAGAGTCTTTTTGCAGTACTGAATCTGCAGCAAAGAAAGACTGCCAGTTATGCTATAGCAGACATGTCTCTGGCTTATTTAGCAGGCTAGCAGAACAGAAGTTCCAAGAGCATGCAGGTCTTACATGTGATTCCAGTGCTTAGCATCTAAGGGAGGGAATAGCTGCTGTTTTGCTTGATTTTCTGTAAGTCGGACCTAGCTTAATTCGATATTTCTTCACCTGTGCCTATGGTCACTGAAGCCGTGCAATCACAATCTCGATCACATGTTCTATACCCATTAACCATATTAGGTGATTAATAGATTAATATGTGCGTGTAGAGCAGGAATTGGCCTTTATACATGCTTAACTGTGCATCTCTTTGATCAGTGGCAGGTTTTAGTCTGTGAGGCATGACTCAGCATGTACATAAACACATCTAGAGCGTATTATTGGGGCAGTGATCAGGCAGGGCTGCTAAGTGCTGATGATTGCATCTGCCACCACCACAGGCAGGGCGGGAGAGCAGCAAGGGAAAAGAAGGAAAGGAGATGTACTATGTGAAAATAAAAGAGTCACAAAGGTGAAACAAGGAGAGGCACCTTTATATATTCATGTATAAAACAGGAATGCAGGGAGGATTAGACAGGATAATGTTTAGAGAGAAATTTCCAGGATGTTAGACAAAGGAAGTGATGGAGAACAGAGAGTGAATTAGTAAGTGATATCTGGGTTCCTGGCAGAGCAAGTGTGTGTATGTGTGTGTGAGTGTGTGTGTGTGTGTGTGTGTGTGTGTGTGTGTGTGTGTGTGTGTGTACGTGTGTGTGTGTGTGTGTTTGTGGCTGGCACTGAGCTGAGCTACTTGTGTGTTATAATGGCCAATCAGCATGTGGATTGAGGTCACCGTGGCAATGGCCCAGTTGAGGGAGGAAATGAAGGTTCTGTTCTCTCACTGTGAGCCTTACATCATATCCTTTAGGGATGTTTTTAGTGAATGTATGGTTTTGTGTTTTATCTGCCATCAATCCGCCATAACAAAATCATTAAAGATCAGCAGTGGAACTGAAACAAATGAAGAATACAGTGTTTTATTTCATCTTCTCCCTTCTCCCCTTTACTTTCCTTTCCCTCATACAGAAAACTCCCCCCACTCACTGCTGACCTCATTTCTTTCACTCATCCTGTCATGATAGGATGATAGTGTGGTCTAGAAGGACAACATGACTGTTATACAATAACAGGTCCTTTTACCTCTGGTTAATTGTGCATGTTGATACAATAAGAAAAAGAGAGTTAGATACTGTTGGGGCAATTTCAAAACCCTCTATGTTTTCAGTCCTAGCTAAATGCTTTGCTCTCCAAAGCCATTTACAGTGTCAGAGTAACATACAGAGATGAGAGATAATCTACTGTCTGGCACTCTGGTGACATTTTTTGTAGCTCTCTCTGAGTAAGTGTGTGGGAGAAGAAAAGTAAAGTTCAACCAAAGAGATAAAAAGTCTATTATTGTACACTAAAGGAGGCGTAGCCTTCCACATCATATCTAGTGTTGTGATACTAAGATAATTCAGTCAACTCAATTGATTTTACTTCTTTGTTAATTCCTCACTACAGTTCAAATTATTTAAATAAATAAATCTGATAATGTGCATCTCTCTAAAGTGCCTTAATTCAATTAATTTTGATGCAACTGCTCCTTCCTTTTGATTTCAGCTGTTGTTTCATATTGTTTTCTCTGTTTTCCAGACATAACCAGACACCCATCTACTGACTCCACCCCAAGTGACAGTGGCTCCTCTCCTAGTGACAGTGGTTCTAGCCCCTCTCCCAGTACTCCTCAGAAGCTACTCCCAGCATGCACCTCTCCATTTGGACCACGAATATTTCATGCAACACCTAGCTCCTCTGGTACTCCAAGACCTCAACCTGAAGGCTCAGACCATCGCAACACACCCAGATTGTCTGGAAAGTTAGGTGGTCATGGACCATGTGGCCGCCATGTCCCTGTTAAAATGGAGAGAATCAAGGTATGTGCTTGTTTGAAATTTTACAGCAGATGTGCTACCTGGTGGTATACTCATATGAACTTTAATATATATGTATAATGTGTTATTCCCAGGTCCTGACTGGTTCTGAGGTAGAGAGTGACTATCAAGAGCCACAGACCATTGACACAAGGGTGGTGATGGGTCAGGAGACACTGCTCAAAACAACAGAAATCCAGAAGGTTAAACCCTTGGTTGAGCCAAGTGGTCAGGCTATTCCTTTGCCAGCTATCCCAAGCTTTCCAGATCCTCAGTCACAAGCAAAAGAGACCCGGTTGGAAACTAACAAAGAGGAAAGCCAAGTCCAAAGCTCTCAAAAACAGCAGGATCTGCAAAAGGACCCTGTGCAGCCAACAACCATACTCCCTTCCCCTTTTCACAGCCCCCTATGCCCTTCCTCCTCCTCCCCAGAGCCAATCACAACAGATGACAATTTGATAGATAACCAGGAAGAGGGTCAAACCCTTTCACAAGACGAAGTGCCTTCCCTCTCCTTTTCTGAGCTGGCCTGTCCAGTTGCTTTGTCCTTCTCTGAACCTGCCTATACTGTTGACCCACTGCGAGTGGGTGTGCCCTCATCTCTTGACCCTGACCTGTACTATACTGCCCCTTCCACCCCAATCAAGATGGCTTCCCGCTCTTCGAACCTTAAGCATCATTCATATCCTGGCACTCCAGCCTGCCCCCTCTCCCCGGGCTCCCCCTCTGACAGTGAGGACCTCTGTTCCCCTCTCACCTCTCCCTCTGGCTCTTATATCACAGCGGAGGGAGGCAGCTGGACTTCCTCTTACACGTCTTCCACTTCTCCCTCCACTTCTCCCAACCTGCTCCTCACAGAAGAAGCACAGGAGGCCCCTGCTTGCTTTGTGGGCTCTTTATCAGAGATTGGAGATGAAGTTGGGGAGGAAAAGGGACGGCCAGGTCCTGAACGGGAGGAGGAAAGGGCAGGGGACTTCTGCTTATACCGTCCTGAGGATTTTGTCATGAATTCACGAATAGGTATAACAGGGACAGTGATCCTAGAGGAGGATGAGGCTATAAAAGGGGAAGAGATCAAGATTTCTAGAGAAAGCTGTCGTCCTTGCTGGGTGACTGAGGATACATCCCCTCTAAGAAGCAGTAGCAGCCGTAGCAGTGACTCCCAGGAGGATGGGGGAGAGTCTGAAAGCTCTCTATGCCCACTGGAAGAGGCTAGTGCAGGAGGAGCAGAGTACTCTAGACCTATGCAGACAGGCCTGAAACTCCAACTGGAGGCATGTATGTCGGAGGACCATTATGGACAGATGGATGACCCCTCAGAACTACCCTCTACTGCCTTGACTCCTGATACAGAGAACATGACTATGGCCTCATCCAGTGTTAGCCCTGACTCACCTGTCATCCCCCTTGATGCTTTCTGTCCTGGAGCCTTTGGTAGGCTTGGCCCCAGTTCTTTTATGCTTTCCCAGGCAGCCTGTGCTGATGATATACCAGAGGAGGAAAGGATGATCCCTGCCTCCCTCATCTCCTTTCCCCTCCACACCAGCCTTATCTTTAAGGCTGATTCAATGGAAATCACTCTCTTCCCCACAGAGGAAGAAAATGAAATAGAAGTTAATGACAGAAATGAAGGAAAGGATGTTAATGCGTATGCAGCAGGAGAAGAGGAGGCAGATGTTGAAGATGACGACGATGATGATGATGATGATGATGATGATGATGACGAAGATGATGATGATGATGATGATGATTTTGATGATGATGGTGATGGCAATGCCAATGGTGCTGCTGATGGTGAGGACAATGATGAAAATAATGAAGAGGATAACAGTGATGACCACAATGAGGCAGGTGAGGAAGCTAAGGTAGAGGTGAAAGTGGTAGAAGAGGAGGAAGAAGGAGAACAGGAAGAGGAAGATGAGGAGGACTGTGATAGCAAAGCGGTGGAGGATCCTTCGGATGAGGATAGCTCAGCATCCTTCCTTCATTCTCTTTCGGAGACATCAATCAACGAGGGGTTGGATGAATCCTTCTGTTTCCAAGATGATACAGATGACTCATTGGATTCTGCCTCCTATAATGGGGAGGAAGATGAACGTCTTTACAGCACCGAGAGGCATGCACAATCACTAGAACCCACACCAATAGATGCACTCGATCCAAATGGAATCCAACCAGAACCTGAACAAGGATCTGCTGTTGAAACAGGCCAAACTGAACCTTTGCACACACAACTGAGCACAGACAAACTAGTAGATCACCCCCAAACCACCTGTCTTTCTGAAGCCATTGCTGTCCACCCCAACAGCAGCAATATGGGTCCCGAACCTGTGGATGAACCTAAACCCCCTGAACCACAGTTAGATCCTGAACTGGAATCTCCACATGAAATAAGCCAGACAAAACCTTTGCACACAGAAGTGAGTACAGACAAACCAGTGGATTGCCAGAAATCATCCAATCATTCAGAAGCAGTTTCTTGTCAACCAGAATCCTCCAGCAATCTGGATGATAGTGGGAGTGAGAGTGAGATGATGGATATCTCTGGTTCTTCCAACACAATTGAGCAGCCTAAAGACAGCCCTCATTTGAACTCTTCCACCACTCCTGTTGTCATTCATGCTCTCCCTGACCCTACTGAGTACCACATCACTCCTCCTTCTGCCATTTCCACACAAGAGACAACAGACCTTAACAGTTCTGTTATTCCTGAAGAAAATCCCCAGATGACAGAGATTGATTTGAAACAGAACAATGATCATTCAGGGGAGGAAACCACAGAAGAACCAGAAAGAGACTCTTACAAATTGCTCATCAAACCTCGTCATTATCAGCCAGAAAGCCAGAGGACTATAGGAGCAAGTAGACTTGTATTATCAAAGTCTTTTTCCAATAAATCTGATGTGCCTGGAGGGGCAGAGGCCATGTGTAGATCCAGTATCCACAGAGAGTCTGACATTGAGCTTGACCAGAAGAATGGGAATGCATCATCTGAGTCTATGAGTGTGGAAAGTAGAAGCATTGATTCTGGTCCCTCTCTGAATATGGCCACTGCCACCAATGACTTGAATAAGGGTGTTCTTCTCCTTTCCTGCCCTAAAGACCCTAGTCCTAACCCCAGTAATATCCCTGTTTCTGCCTCTCCAGAGATCATCTCAGAACTTGCTGACAATCTGGCCCTGACCCCTGAACACTGCCCTGGTGACTCTGCCCAGGAGAACCTGAGGGAAAACACCCTGAGTACTGATGAGGGGGTGCTGGGAGCTGTTGGATCACCACACTCCCCCCTTGCCATCTCACCCAAAAGGGAAAACTCAGAAACAGACACAAGCAGGGAGATGGGTCCTGGAGCTGCGGCATGGTGTGATGACAGGATGGGGCTAGGGTTTGGTCTCGGATTAGGATCTGGGGCTGAGTTTAGTGTCTGGGGGGCAGGGGAATCTCTCTCCCTGTCTCTTGGAAAGAGGTATGAGTTGGAGGCAGAGAGTCTGCTCATGTGTGACACAGAGGGCCTAAGCACACAGACAGCTGTGGATCCCAACACAAGCAGTGAAGTTTGTAAAAATGATGACAATGTTTTGGGTTCTGTTCTGGATGAGGAAGACAACAACAGTCAGTGTGGAAAGAGTGACCAGTTGGCAGATGAAGAATTGGTAGGAGATGGAGAAGGAGTGGAGTCCAACTTGGTCCGTTGGAGGTCCATTGAGGAGATTTCAGAAGCAGGGGGAGGAGAAGATGGAAGCTCCAGATTTCCAGAGGATGATGTCAGTAATCTAAATCCAGACAATGATGGAGATAACACAGACACACAAATACAAGACACTTGGAGAAATTCTAACAATAACAATGACTCTGCCTTTGACTCCTTGGAAGTAGCCATGTGTGGAAGTCTGAATGCTCTATCAGAGGAAGTGAGACCCCAGAGTGTAAGTCCCAGTGTTAGAGAATCTGTGTCTAATATTCCACTTGAGGAGATACAACCTCAGGCTTCTGACACAATTCCTGATGAAGACCAGGCACCATTGGACAGCTCCATAAACCGGACATCAGACACAACAGAGGCACCATCCTCAAAAGAAGGGACATGTTGCATCTCAGTGCCATTGGTTGAAACTCACACAGGCAAAGCTGTAACAAACCCAAATCTCAGTTCACCAGATAAAACCAAGTCAAGATGTCATACTAGTCCAGAGAGTCAGACAATCACTGCAGAGAGTGATACAGCATTTTCTCTGCTACACGGGTCCTTTGGTTCTTTTACTCCTAAATGTAAATCTAATGAATCGAGACCAAGTAGACCTTGTCAAGACAAGATGGAAAATACTGGTTCTCAGTCAGAGCCAGAGATCATAGAGCCTCCGACTGAAGGCCAAAGAAAAACTGATGTCAGTCCTGAAACTGATAGACTTGTTGATGAACCAAAGACTAAAGATGCCTTTAGAGGACAGCAGTGTGTGGTTTGTAACTCAGGGGAAGAAAATGAGGAAGAAAAAGCAGAAGAGAAAGCAAAAGAGAGAGGTGAAGAAAAAGCAAAAGAGAGAGGTGAAGAGAAAGCAAAAGAGAGAGGTGAAGAGAAAGAGAAAGATAAAAACAAAAATGAAAGAAAAACCTCTCCTGCACAGAATGACGCAGAGCACTTTGTGTGTCACACCCCTAAAGGGGAACTTTGCACAGATAAGCCAATTGCTGCTAAGAAAGGGAGGAGAGCGAAGCAGAACAAACACCGGGCATCCCAGACAGGCAGTCATGCTGACTCCAGCCCTGAATCTGCTGATGATCCAAAGAAACGTTCTGTTCCATTAAATACCACATCAGATGGATGGTCAAAGGGGATTGCAGACAATTCGGAAACTAAGACAAATAACGAAGCTTCATCATCAGACTGTCAACAGAGAACATCTGGGACAGACGAAGCTGAATCTGGCTCACAGATACAAGGGGATAAGAGCCCCAGTCGTGATGTCAAAAGTCCTAGCCATGGACACTGCAATTCTACCATGCACAGAGCAGATAATCTCAATGTTGTGGTGGCAATGAACCAAGAATTACATCAGAAACAGGAAGTGCTTGATAACAGACCACTATCTGATAGTCAGAGAGGAATCACAGTGGACATAAATGACAACAACATAGATACTGGCCACAACCCACCTACACAGGATACCATATCATACGCTTTGACTCCACTTTGTTCCTCAACATCTCCTGTTTCCTCCTCCTCCCCTCTGCCAGCCTCAACAGAGCCAGAGGATGATCTTCCCACACCTGTGCAGGAATCCCAACCTGTCCCAGCCGAGCAACAGTCTTCACTGTCCATATGCCACACCACCCCTACGCTTTGCTCTACCTCCCCAACAACACAACAACCCCCCGATTCGCAATTTACTCCTAACAACAACCTCCAAGAGTTCACGGTTGTCCTTTCTACATCAACTACATCCACCACAAGTGTCTCTTCGACCTCATTCTCCACTGCCTTGCCTTTAAGCCTGTCCCAACCTACCCAGGAGTCGTATTCATCTGGGTCCGGGACTCTAGACTCACCATGTGTTCCAGAATCTGTTTCCCGTCCCCAGTCTCAGTCCTCTTCACAGCCTAATCTTAACATCCTGCCTCACAAACAAATCAAGCAAGGTCGGCCATGGGGTACACAAGACAGGTGCAGAGGTGAGTATAAAAATTATGGCTTGTTAGACTGATATCAGTCAGTGGTGTAGTGGTGCCTGGAGCGGCTATACACTTAATTTATGCCCCCATTTTTTGAAGTGTCCCTTCCAGCAAAGGATATATGTCCTGTGTTATAAACAGTGACATGTAATACTACTCTTGCATATTTAGCTCACCCCAAAATGGGCAAGTGATGTTTGCACATTGTCACTTAACTTCTGCTGCTGCCTTCGGGGAGTAAGGATCATTATGAAATCAACATTAGGAACAGAAGAGGTGCAGATTTAGCAATAAACATTGGCCCTACATAATTATGCTTTTTGAGTGAAGTATTCTTTATTCCTTACTTCATTGAGTTGTGAAAATTGTATAACTATGTGAAGCCTTCACCATCTTTGGAAAGAAAATCAGCTTGCAGAATACTACTGAATGATGTGCATGACAGGGAATTTAGAAGTTGGTATACCCAATAGTGTCGTACCCTGCACTACACCACTTATATCAATGTAATGCAATCTAAGAAATCCTTATCCTTTTTGTTAAAGTCGGTTCTGCAGCAGTGAAAGTGTGCTTTGCAAGTTGACATTGTATTAATAAGAAAAATGGATACTATATTTCCCTAGTCAGTTGGTCTTAAGCAATAAAAAGTTTGTTACAACAAAGTACAACGTCAGCTTCCTAATGCAAATATGATCAATTAAAATCTGCTTTATAAGGCCCCATTTTGGCTGAGGAGGAGACGGACAGTGAGGATGATGGTGGACTGCCTCGACGTGGTCACAGATCGCAGCCCAGAGGAGTTGCAGGAAACAGAAATGGATCCACGCAGAAAGATTCTGGTCCATCCAATCAACGTGAAATACAGCCTTTCTCTGCCCACCAAATAACCGACAGACAGTCAGGCTGTCCAATCAACCACAGCCACAAGATTTCTGAAGAGATCGACTTATCCTTCAAGAACAATTGTGAGTTGTTTCCTACCTCTCAAGGGGAAATAGGAATCATTATAAGAAATCCCCTAAATTTCTTTCGCTCTGTGTTATACACTCCACCCTTTTCTCTTTCTGCCTCTTTTCATCTCTGTCTCTGTTTCTACAATAGTAAACCCACAGTTACTATTATTCTGTGTTACATTTACATATGTTTGAATATAAATTGATGATATAGAATATAATGATGATGGCTGCTGAATAGAATGATGAACAGAATAGATTAAAGTGGCTGTGCTTTTAAGGCAGATGACAAGAGATGTAAATTCTCTGCATTATATAGTTCAAAGTTTGAATAATGGATGACTGCTCTATTGTTGCCCAGAGCACATTACAGTGTAAAAATCAAATAGTATGGCTATATGAATAATCCAATTTTACATAAGCTAATCAACTGTTGATTAGATACATTTTTGGAGTTTTTTAATAAGGACTTCATCAGCATAGCACTAATGAAATAATCACTAATGCCCTCACTACTTCTACTACGATGATTAGTTTCTATGGCAATAAGGAAATGATGCACTTCACATGCATGTACTTGAATTTGTGTTTAATATGTGGTTGTGTAGGTTCCATATTGGCTTCCTGTAATGAGTCTGAGAGTGAGGGGTCAGTGCCTGAGCTAGAGGAGCCAGAGCCACTGAGACCATCAGAGCCCCAGGTGAGTCTGCTCATGCTGCTATATTGGAAACTATTTTTTCCTGTGCCGAGCATATATTTTTTTATTTTTTAACACCTCTCTCCTCTCTGGCATACCAACAAGTATGGCATGCAAGGACTTGAGTAAAAGCAGATTTTCTAATACCTAGAGCATATTAACATGTATATTGCGATTACATTGAGATTATGTTGTGAAATATACATTGTTTTCTCAAGACATGATCATTTCACAAGCATTTTTCTTCTGAAAACTATAAAACGTGATATGTAGAAATATTTACATGACAAGCTAAGATGAAAGGAGAATATGAAACATGAAAAATAATGAATCATGTTTAATTTGGCCTTCTGTGTAAGTAGTCATGGTGTATAAGCTTCTCTCTGCTCTTGCACTCCCCATTGTCCTACTTGCTTTATATTTTCAGATGATGACGTTTATTGGTCTTTTCTTTATTTAGCCATAGCGGCAAATGTCATGCCATGTTTTTTTAGTTTTTTTTGTACTTTTGTACTTTTGTATCTTTGCAAACTGCTGTCACTGCTGTTGCTATAAACATAAAATGCATTGCTTCTTGCGTGTGCAACAGAAAACAGAATTGCCTGGCAACAGCAAAATACCAGTCAAAACCTACGTGCGTAAAATATGATATTAGCAAAAAGAACATATGAAAATGTCATAGATTGTCACAGTAAAGTAATCGATATTTGTCCTTTTTTTCAGTCCATCTCCTCTGCAGATGAAGGGCTTAACAGACCAAAACAGAGCCGCAGTGAGAAGAAGGCCCGCAAGGTCAGAGCCTATAAAAATGAATGAAATATCAAAACTGATTCTTTAAGGATATTATTTAATTCACGTTGTTTTGTCTCCCTGTTGTTGTATATGTATGTAGGCCATGTCTAAACTGGGTCTAAAGCCGGTCCATGGTGTGACCAGAATCACTATTAGGAAGTCCAAGAGTATATTGTTTGTCATCAGCAGACCAGATGTGTTCAAAAGCCCTGCATCAGATATTTACATTGTATTTGGTGAGGCAAAGGTAAGTCTTTCTTTCTTTCTTTCTTTCTTTCTTTCTTTCTTTCTTTCTTTCTTTCTTTCTTTCTTTCTTTCTTTCTTTCTTTCTTTCTTTCTTTCTCTATTTCTTTCCAAAGCTTCAGCACATATGTTGTATTGCCTCTCACTCGCTCCTCTCTTCTCCTCTCCACTCCTCTACTCTCCCTCAGATTGAGGACCTATCTCAGCAGGCACACAAAGCAGCTGCAGAGAAATTCAAGGTGCCTGTGACCTCTTCTCCCTTGGCCCCTCCTGTCCCACCCAGCCTCACCATCAAGGAGGAGAGTGAAGAGGAGGAAGAAGAGGTACTTACTGCCTAAACTATTGTTTCTGAACACTTGATGTCAATACAGTATGTTCTGGTGCTCTGTGAAATCTTTTATTCCTTTGCTAACTTCATCTCTTTCTCTCTCTCTCTCTCTGTCTTTTTCTTTCTATACATCAGGTGGATGAGGGAGGTCTTGAGCAGAGGGACATTGAGCTGGTGATGGCTCAGGCCAATGTGTCACGAGCCAAGGCCGTCCGTGCACTGAAACACAACAAGAATGACATTGTGAATGCTATCATGGTGAGGAGGAAGGAGGGGGAAGGGGGAATGAGGGAGAGATAGAGAGAGAGAGAGAGAGGAAGAGTGAGAGGGAGGGCGATGGTGAACAAAATAATGAGTCATAGCCAGTGAGCAGGGGAGTGCATGGAGGGGGGTGAGTAAAGGAGAAAGAGCAGAGGACAAATGACAAGTAGAATTTCTTCCCAGTAACTGAGCAACCTCTACACTTCTGTAGGTCATCAGTGCAGTTTTATGACCACTAGGTGGCAGCATCAACATACACTGAGATAACTGAGTTATCAAAGTGACGCAGATTATTTGTTAACAGGGTGGAAAGCCAGATGAAGTTGTCTTAAGATCTCTAGCAAAAGTTGGTCAAGTAAAAACAGAGCCTCTCATCCTGATTATCCCAGAGAATTTTATTTGTAGAAACAGTCTGACATCTCTGAGAGTGACTCAATGTGGTTCAATAGTAGGCAAAATGGAGGATTATATTTATAACATTGTATTTCCAATCACATTTCCCACTGTTTCATTACTGTACTGTTCTTACTTGAATCTCTTTTCGCTTTCTGTCTCTTTCTGTCTTTCTCTCTCTCTTCCATGTAGGAACTGACCATGTGAGCGGTGAGGATGATTTGACTCCTGACCCCCTTCTCCAGCCTATAAAGCCTAAACGCCACTGACTCTTCTGTATCGCTGCTACTGTTTGTTGCATCCCCAATATCTGCTAAATAAAGTCTGTTCCCATGTGGGCTGTGACTGCATTGTAAGATTGATTTCACTGAAAAGACTGCAGTTGGTGCAATTTGTTTGAACGTGGGGAGCAGTACAGTCCTTAATATTCTGCAAATGCACAAGGCCTATATTTAAAGGTCAGGTGTTTGAGATTTAGTAGACTCTATTTACAGAATATGACAGAAATGGAATGTAATATGCTTAACTTTATTTTATTAGTGCATAATCACCTGAAAATAAGAATTTAGAATGAGCCTTTCATATCTATAGATGCAACGGGTCCTTTTCCTCTGTGTCTGCCATGTTGATATGCCATGTTTCTACAGGATACCAGAACAGACAAACTAAACATTGGCTCTGGATAGGGCCAAAGATGATCTATAACACACAAACTGTCTCTGATAGGCTGCATTTTTTTTATGTGTTTTGCAGCTACCATAGTCTCTCCCTCATACTAGGAAGGAGAAGATGAAATGAGGGGGTTGCAATCAGCAATCACACCGCTAGATGCCACTAAATCCTACACACTGGTCCTTTAACTGGCCCTGTCTTCCTTACCCCATTTTCAGATTGAGCCCATCCGTTTTTCTTTTTGCCAATCTTTCAAAAATTGTAAAAACTTATATTGTATGTAAATGTAAAATCTATGAAATATTTTTATCTAATAGATTGGATATGTGATATACAGTATAAAGAAACCAACTTTCAATGCAGAATTGGAAACTGCTATCAGTCAAACTGATTGACAACATACAGTGTAATGTATGCCACTAGTGATCCATCACATCAAAGCAATAACAGAAGATGTAATTTGATTATGTCACAAAGTAGCGCTGAATCATGGGAGTTGTTGTCTTCATTGTTAAACAAACACTGTTGTCAATGAAAATCTATCAGACATGACTCAAGCAGAAAAGCAGTAAAGGACATATGACACATGCGACCAAATGCAACATTACCTTGAATAAAATTACAGATTTATCTGGGTTGAACATTGATGCAAACATTTAGGATTATGTAAGAACACATCTCAACAAAATATATAAAATAGGACTTAATAAATGTTACAAATATACCTTTCAGGGTTAAAAAGTATGAGCAATTGAAAAACCCACGGAGGGTTTATTTTTGTCCATATCTCAAAGTCTTAATGTGAAAAAATGCCATTTATATTGTTGAAAACTATATTTCATTTAATGTGAAAGGTGTACTATATCATCAAACACACATGTTCATTTGTGGCAGAAGCCAAGGACTGGGTGAGGTAAGCCAGGCTCATATCATTTTTTTGGTAATGAAACATTGCAAGTATTATGCACTGCAATATTACCGAGGCAGGGGAACAGGAGGCGTTTGCAGATATTAAAGAAATACTTTGCACTGCTAAACCAATTTTAGACCCAGATTTATGCAGTCTCACAATTATTCACACCTTTACCAACTTTCGGAGGGGAAATGCTCATTAATCAGTGTTTACATACACATCTGCCTGCATTTTCTAAAACATTCCTATATTAATCATGCTCCAAACACGCTGCCAACACTATGCCAGATTCAGATGTCTAATTTTTCTGGAAAAGAGGATGTGTCATTATGAAAAGAAACCCTAATTTTCTCCTGTTTCTCACTCTCTTATAATGTCACACAATATAGATGACACAAGTGTGCACAGACAGATGGCAAATGCATTCATGTATCTATCAACTTTATTGTACAAAACAGATTAGAGTACAAAACACACTGCCGGGACTGCAGGGTTCTGCTTTAACATGTGGCAGCAATATCATAAACTCATACCAAGCATGCTGAGACATCCGCTGTAAATTACAAAGCAATGACTCTGCCAGACAGAGTCTGACTGATTTAGTTCCCACTCATTCACTAATACAGGTGTTAGGTTATGATGTATTTCAGTATGTGAAATTATAAAAATACTGGCATTAATGAATGAATACTGTCACATGTAATGTAAATGAGCATTGAAGTCAAGGTTATACAATCTAAATGGTCACTGTAAATGTTTTGTTAGCAATGTCAAACAGTGGCGCTTCTTCCATTCACTGAATCATACACAAATCCACTCCCAAATTACAAACATAGGACTTTAAGCCAGAGTGCAATCCATCTTAATATCCATTCAAGATAGTAGTATGGTTCTTTAATAGGCAACTGGTGCTCTCCTGAGTATCCCCCATCGCTGTGCAGGCAGATAACTTCAGACTCTGAAATAAATGCCGTTGGGCTCATGTCGGGTGTCATCTTTAGGTGTTTACTGGGAGGACATTATTCTCAAAATGTCCCTGGTTAGTGATGTTCCCAGCCGGGAAATATCTGGCAACTACGAAAGAAGAACCATCCGATGCAGTGGCCTTACCGACACCCAGCTTTTTCGTGTTCTTCCACACCATTGCTGTGAAATGACCTAGGTTGTGGATGAAATGAGAAATGATAAATAGAAAGAAATTAAAGGCAGAAAATAGAGCAAGGAAGTATTAGTGCATAGTTGAAGCTCAGTGCACACACTTACATTTCTCTAAATATTTACAGACATAGGAATCTTAATGGCTCGCTCATGCATCTGTCCCAAACCTCCGCTTTTGCCTTGTACACTTTATTCCTTACTTTCTCTATCAAGCAAGTTTACATGAATCAGTCTGATGAGCTGTGATGAGTGATCTGCTTCATGTGTGATTAAGCTAAACATAGTCTGAGGCAAACTGAAACCATCTGGAGAAATTAGGGCAGACTGGAAATGACATATGAGCTGAGGAGTGATAGGAAGGAGTGTGATTTCCCCTCAGTTTCCCCATGGCTGGTCACTGAGTCAGACAGTCACACGCTGACTGAGGTGTGACATCAGAACAGGAATAACAACAACCGTACCCATGCCTGGGTAATCGTCGCACAAACTGACAACGAGTGAACACAAAATGACAAAGAGAAACAGAGCAAGAAATAGATACTCTGAGATAAATACACTGAAAAAAGACGAGGAGACATGAGACAAGACAAGAAGACATGAAAACATATAAAGAGAAAAGTTTTTGATATAATGTGTTAGAGCAAAACAGAATTTTTTACATAGTTTTACATATGACAATATACAATACTAATGTTTGCATATCCAGGTTAAACTGAAAAAGCAAAAACAATATTTGCAAGAATATTTAATTTAATGTGTTCAGTGTTATAATACTGAAAAATACTATTATTTCAGGGCTTCTACAAATTATTATTTTCAATATTGATTAATCTATTGATTATTCCCTTGATTGAACAATTAATCTCTAACCCACAATCCGCAACCCAAAGATATGCACTATGTCATAGAAACTGTCACAGAATTTTTGACATTTTTCTTAAAAATTACTTAAACAATCAATCATTAACATAATTATTTAGTTTTTAATTCATCATTACGTTCTTAAGATTTATTCTGATCCTCCTGATGTTGAAGTTAGTCGTTTTGCCAATTTTTTATTATCATACTGTAGGTCAGAGGAGACAGATACTCTCATGTGTAAATCTCACCAGTGCCAGAGGAGAATCCAGGACGGTTGAAGTTGTACTGTTTCACTTCATCATACCAGCGGTCCGCCACATCCTTTCCTGCACACGCACAGGACAAAGTGTAACCTCAACTTAAAGGACAATCAAATCAGTCTTGTGTCGTACATATTGATCAGGATGCCAGCAGTGTAAGAAGACACCCTGGAGCTATAAATCTCTTTTGGGCACATGTTGTTGATAGTGGTGCACTTTTTGTCACCCAGCGCTGCACTGTAGGAGTTTTATGAATCACACCGTCCTGCACTGACATATTTCTGCAGTGAGTCATGGTGTCTGAGCTCTCACACACAGTGCGAAGTGGAGGGGAAATAGATCCCAGCTGTTCATTTTCAGGGGAACACACTCTTGGTTTAAGCCCTATAGACAGAACTATTGTATGTGTCTTATTAGATTTCACAATGAGGGCATAAACACAAATCTGGCAAGTTGTTTATAAATATATATTGCAGCTGTGTGTATGCATATATATGTATATATATGTACCAGATTGGTCATAGGAGGCCCATGCCAGGTTCTCTCCACAGCTCCCTCTACTGGACTCCACACTGTGTTTAAGGATCCGTGTGCTGGCCAGACTTTCAGCATAACTGTGGACAGAGACAAATAAAAGTTGTGGATAGCACTGCTGAAATTGTTTTCTCCAAATTCCTGCTACATAACAGGTTCCTGCACTGGAGAGATTACCACTGTGAGTGGTGTGCACTTTAAAGTATACTTTTAAATTACTTTTTAAGATTTAACCTTCCCAGAGTCTCTGGCTTTTATCCATCCAGATAAACAGTGAAATGGTCCTATCTCAGAGGTTTCATCTAGAGCAAATTTGCAATATAGGCATGGGAACTGTTCCTCTAAATAACTGTTTTTGGTGATGATTGGGTTGATATATAATACACACACACACACACATATATATGTATATGTATGTATATGTATGTATTTATATAAAAGGGGGGCTAATACAATATTACCATGAACTAATTAGATGTTGTAAAGATCAATTTCTTCAATGACAATGAGTATATGCTAACGGCAATGAATTTAAGTACAAATTTACTTTACTTGAGTATTCCCTTTTTATACATCTTTATACTCCTACTCCACTACATCTCAGAGGTGTAATGTACTTTTTACTTATTTTTTTTAACTTATTTTACTTACATTACTTACTAATACCCTTCCTGTCCAGTGAAAACCACGTCTCTCCAAATGTTGAGAGTCTGAATTTTTCTGATACACTGAAGGATTAAGTGTTCTTTAATGGGCTGAGAAATCGCTCTACTTGAGAAAATAAATAAACTATTTAAGAACCTCTTGGATTGGCTGCATTGTCATGAAGCTAAGAACAGGCTCGTTTTTCTGAGCTCATGAAAAGTTGACTTTTTAGGGATACATTGTTTCTAACAGGACAGAGACGCTGCAAACCTACAATGACCTTATAGAATATGATGCATTGCTGTAGATTAAACTGCCCAGCACTACATAAAGTACTTAAATTAGCACAACCTTAAACATCTACAGCAGAAAAAACAAGCAGCAGAAATATTAATACAAAAACATATAATAGTAAAACATTGACAGGGACCATTTGACTATATAATCAGTTATTTTACATTTCATACTTTAAGTAAAGTTTGCTGATAATAATAAGAATATTTTCACTGTGTGGTGTTGCTACTTTTACTTCCTCCACCGCTGGCTAACCTATAGGTTTTGATTAACAACAAACTGTTTCTATAGCAACAGCACGAGAACAAGGTTCAACATTTTGGCCTAGCAGTAAATCACGTCTCTATTTTAAGGACTGTATTGACAATCACGTGACTGCTATGTGGCCTCAGTGACTCTCACAACACAGTGTGGATAAACCACAGACATTAAATGCCAGGGTGTCCTTCATCGCAAGATGTTTTTTGGATGACACGATGTCCTGTGAGCTGTGTTACTTATTTTTTGGGGATTTGGTTCTAAATCTAAACATCATCTACAAATTATTCCCAAGACATGCAGCTGTGAATGAGTAAATGATGTTTTAACCTTCCTGCAGAACAGAGGTGAAACGTATATGATTGGATCATTTTGGTTAGTGCCTTTACAACGTCATTAATGTCATTGGACACAGAGGTAGAGGTAAAAGCACCATTCATCATTATCCACTGAAATGTGCTGCAAGTTAAATGGTAGATTACCTCCAAACTCAAATATTTACCATTATAGATATTAACAGAATATACAGTATTTAAAATACATCCCATTTACAAAGGTGTACACTGTTTATCATTGATGTTATGACTTACTATAGCTCAAGGTCTCTTCGTTTAAAACACATTTTAAAATCAGGTGAGGAATAAATACTATTTTCCCCAAACAAATATGTCTATATGTACTTTGAATGTTACTCTATATTTCCACATATGGTATCTAAAAATCAAAGGTTGCTTAGCAACTCAGTGTTGTTGTTATTGCACCATCAAACAAACTCCAGGAAATGGACTGAAAGTCTATTAACCAATGCAGTTTCCTCTATCTGCTCTGACAGCACTGATCAAGTTTGCATTTACTCAACAGAATAAATTCTCTTGGGCAATAATGATATGAAAAGTTAATATAGCTGCAATTAGTGGCAACAAATTGTCAACATAACTTGTCATCACAATGTAAACAAAGAGACTCTCAATATTGTATTATATTTTGTAGTTATTTCATTTGACAGGCAAGGCTGGAGCTGTCTCTGTTATCCAGAGCAGTTTGACAATGACTGGTACGCGTAGTCCCTGCTAATTAGGTTTCTAATTTGATTTGTGTGTGCATTAACCCACCGGCCAGCCTCTGTGCTCAACTTGCTGCTCAGCTTCAGTGGAGGAGCCTGGTGCTTCCTCCTGTATTCATTATGGCACTGAAGCACCTCCTCAGCAAACTGCTTCGAGGCTGAGAGACAGAGAGAACAAAGACAGGAGGGGTGAGGCAGACAGGGACAGGAATCTGACAAAGGAGGCATGGTGATGCAACATAAAGATTCATGCATGACTAAACTTAAGCTGAAGTGCGAGTTAGAGTCTCACCACCTGACAAGTGACTGACCTCAGAGAGTGAGTACAACTCAATGACAGATGATGGAGCAGAAAACGTCATCCACATCACCCCCATCTGACTGGTGCCTATCACTCACTGGCCTTTTCATAAGTCCCACAATCTCTCGAGTGCCCACACAATGGGCACATTGAAATAGCCACACACAAACAATACAAATACAAATGCTGCCTAACAGCCAGCATCCACTCAGCATGCTGCATGTTGAATCTTAACTAAGGATCAGCAAAAGCCGTTTTGAAATCTTACCAGAGGCAGCATTAAAGAGGAAAAGAAATGAGTCATTTATTTTGCAATGTTGTATGCCCTGTTTCTCAAAGCTCACAGACATGTACAGTAAACACCCATGCACACACCGTTACAAGAGGGAAAAGGGCTCACTCGGGCAAAATTGATACAATCAAAGTTAAAATCCTCAGGGTGCAGTTTCCACTTACCTGACTTTCCCATGGTGCTGACACAGGAAGCCTTCAGTAACACACTTAGTGCTGAACGAAAGAAGCCTCTCCCCTGTCTTGTTTTCAGTTCCTGCTCTCTTTCTCCCTGCCTCTTTCTCTGCTGCTTGCTTACTCACCCTGCCTCTCTTCCTTTAGTGCTGTCTATCTATCACTGATGCTTTGAAACAGCTGCTAATGCCTTTATTCCCTTCAATTCCACCTTGTACTTCCAGTAGTGCAGAGGGTGTACTGATGATCATTACTCAGCATGCTGCTTCCTCAAGTTTTGTTTCACTTCATGTAACTCCACATGTTTATCTCTCTATGTGTCTGCCCTACCTCTATCTTTGTGGCTCAGATCAGCGCACACACCCACCCACACACACACACACCCACTCTTTACATTCCTACAAATGAAAGGGGAGCCCCTGCTATCGTTGATGACATCATCTTTGTGAGACACATGCCCATATATGGCTCTGAGATTCTTGAATTCTCTAACTTTATAGCCAGTGTTACTCATAGCAACTGTAACCAGGATAGTGGCTTTTCCCACAGTCCACATTGTCATGATTCTGCATTTTGTCTGTCACTGAAAACAATGGCAGACTCTGAGATAAGCCCAACAGTGTATAGCCTACTGTACAGCAGGGATGTCCAGACTTCTTTTAAAGAGGGCCGGATTTGACAATGTGAAGATGCCCAATACTAACATTAAAACAAACAATAAAAGTTACATACAAATGCACAAAGTTTGCATGAAGTTGATACAAATCTTAACCTCATGTTCATTTTAAACATGACTTATAGTATTATGAGTAATGCAAAGTCTGTTAACATTTAAGTTTAAAACGTGTTCTTGCTCTTTCACTCATTCAGAATTTGTCACATCTACAGGTACATAACACCAGCAGTTATGTCAGACATACAGTATCTGACAATCTTAGCAGGCCATAAATAATATTATAAAAATTAACCTTCGGGCCGCATGAAATCTGATGCGTTTCAAAACATGCTTTCACTTTCTCTAATGCTGACAGCGTGCTAATACTGTAGGGTGACAAATCCTGCCTCTATCTTTCAGTTTCTTTTGTAACTTCTCAATCAATAAGTTACCTCCAATACACCTAATTGTAAATAAATGAATCCTTTCTACATCCTACATCTATAGTGGGTGAAAGAGCAATGATTGAGCAATTTGCTTTCTGCAGTTGGTGCACAGGGAGAGGTACCATTCATCATGCTACAGAACAGGTCTCTGCTATTTGTTTTGTCTGTAGGAGGTATGCTACCCTCTGTGCTTTAATGGTATTTCTGAACAGGGATATTTATCATTTCAAATAAATAAATGTCACCAGATTTAACAAAGGCAGGGATGGTGTGTAACCAAACTTGGATGGATTATCTCTTATTTTACTGTGCATCTCATGACTCAGCTTTTGAAGTTGTCTCTCCACTTCTTGTACCGGCCACCAGCTTGTATAAAGAATGAACACTTTAGAAAAATGTCCCTTTCTAACACCCTTTAAATCAATAGTTGTTGTGTCAGCCTGAAAGTGCTTTTATGAAATTGCTTAATGTGTGGCAGTAAAATGCTGAGGCTTGTTGTTAATCTCGTAGTTTGTTATGATAAATCAAGGTCAGTAAACACACACGCACTTCAGTTAGTGTGTTAATAAGCATCACTATCAGTTACTGCAAATTTTGTGCATTCATCACCACTAGAGGTTAATTCCTACTTACTTTGGTGATCCTTTGAATTTTCCACTAGTGCCATCTGGTCCAAATTTTAATTAGTCCAATACTTTTTTTTATGATTATAAAGTTTATAATCACCACCAAAAAATAACTCACATTCCCATCATCCTCAGCACTTTGTGCTTAGGGCTAATTTTCAAATGTTATACAGGGTGAACATTATACCTGCTAAACATCAGCATATTGTCATTGTGAACTTGTGGCCATGCTAGCATTAGCATTCAACTAGAGAACTGCTAGCATGGCTATAAACTAGCATTGTTGAGTATTTCCCCCACGCCACATCATTTTGCTGTCTTGGCAACTGATGCAGCAATTTATGCTGTGAATACAATAAATCATAATTCCAAAGACAGCTTCGTAAATGAGTCACATTAAGCTGAATGCCATTTTGCAGTATATGTGTCAGCTTTAAAAGAGGTCTAACAATCATCATTTTCTTGTGACTTCTTAACTCATTATAAAGCAACTTAAACCCCCCACAAAGAAACCAGATAATTGAAACAGAATTGCTGATGCATTATTGAAACAACACATTGCAGCAAGAAAAAAAAAGTGTGGAGGAACACATTGTGGTCACACACTGATTTCGCTAGCAAGGACCACACCATCAACAAGATACGTTTAAATGATTTATTAACAAAACACAATATTGTGAGGGAAGCTTGAACTCTTGTACTTGTTCGGCCTGTTTCTGTGTTGCAGGGAAGCTTTGGTGGGGCATCTGCTGTAGCACTGGGGCACGATGGACCTACGATGGAGAGTAGAAAGGAAAGAAATTATTAGGAGAAAGAACCAGCTCCTGAAACTCTGTTGATAGCTTCAATAAAAGACTAGTGTTTTTGTGTGTGTAATCATGTTTTGTGATTAAATTTACATCTCGTTATTGGTAGGCAAACCAAATGCACCCAGACACCCTGACACATCATATCAATATAAATATCAATCATCATCCCATGTAAACATACATTTCCTGAACATAAAGTATTCATACTGTAAATATATTAGTATCATTTTCTGTCCATGCATATTACTGCAGTAATTAACAGCTCATCATTTCAATTTAGTTTATTACTTCATTTGACAAGGACAAAGCATATTAATAACATTTCTGAAAATATGCCAGAGTTAACTAGAAAGGCTCATTTTCATCTGTAGTCTCCAGGCAGGCAATAGTTGAAAACACAGATGTCAAGAATGAGAACATCAAGAATACAATCAACAATAAAAGCAGTAAAAATATGCAAATACAAACAGCCTGCACTACATAGACATGAGAGTCAGCTCTAATGACACAGAATCAACAACATCGTGACAACAATCTAAAAATAGCATGACAACACAATGTTATTGCATTCTCTTTGTTGTCAGCTGCCAGACCTAAAGGCAGAAGTCTACTCTGAGATTCAGTAAGACTAATTCATAAATCATCATTTAAACGTATAACATTAGTTAAAATGGGAATATGGCTTCCAGGGGTTGTCAGATGACACATGGGTCATACACTCTGGATCAAAAACACTTCACATCTGAGTAATCCAACAATGTGATCCCACAAGTTTCCACATTATAATAAAAAAAAAAAGGCAAATGAGTTTGAGACAAAGCAGGAGCTGGAAATATTTCCTCCGGGGTCAACCACTGACTCTAATCCACTCTGTTTCAATAAAAAAAACAAGAATCATGAGTTGAAATTAGTTTTTAAAGCAGGATTACCATTGTATGGTAAGGCATTTCAGTCACTTTGCCCACCCTCTGCCCCCTTCTGTGATCCTTTTAAGTGTAATTATCTAATTTGCCACAAGGTGGGACTGTTAGCAAAGACACAAGAACAAGAGGACATGGTTAGACTATTAGTCACACTAAGTGCAACTAATGACATCTTAGTTTCATAATATGAGTGGACATGATGGGATTCATGTGAAAAGTCAAGCCACTTGATTTCTCATTAGTTGGATAGTGCTATCTTAACAAATTGATTTCCTCCTCGCCTCCTCCTACCATCTGCATTGTGATGGGACTGGACAGCTGGAAGAAGACATTTACATAGTAGTCTCGAGACACTGAGACTTTACAGCCATACATCTTAATTCATACTAATTGAGATAGCCATAGAGTGTGTATATTTGTGTGTATCTGTGGTGTGAACGTGTGTATTTGAGTGCGTGCGCGTGCACATGTAGTAGGAGGGATGGTGATGTAATTTATAGAGAGAGCCCCTTTTAGAGGGACAGTGCAGACATCGATCCATGCAGATATTACATCATTTATCTCTGCACATTGGCTATATCTGCTGTACTTATTGCTTGGCTCCCCTCCCTGTCAGCTGCGACATCGTTCCTTTGCTTCTCCTCTCCTTCCCATCACTTTCTCTCTGTCTCTCATCTCCTCCCTCGTTCCCTCCAATCTGTAATTTTCATTTTTTTTCTCACCTGAATCCCCTTAATGAAAATCTTCCAGCAGATCCCTTATAAAAAAGAAAGGAACACCAAATTCTTCCTGGGCCAGAAATAATTTTCCACTCCTGTCATGACTGAAGTGAATGTGGATTTATGGAAACGGAGATGTGAAATAACTCTTACTGGGGCTGTAAGTGCACTTAGTTGCATATAATTCCTCTTTAGCAGTCCCAGGAGGAAGGTGAGGACTTTTTAATAACTCCTTCCATTCACCTCCATCCTCATTAAGAGGTCTAGTTGGCTGAAAATGGAGCGATCTACTGAGGGGGTGTTGAGAGGATTGATCTCAACTGAGAGAAAGAGAAGTGAGGGGGCTGTACTTCTTCGAAGGAGTTGTTGGAAGCTCTCCCTCCAGAGCTCTGCTGCAGAATTTGACACATCAAGAAGCCTTTTATGGTGTCATTAGTGTAACTGTTCCACCGAGGACAAATGATTCTGAGGGTTAAGAGGAGTTAATCACCTGCCAATCAAACCTCATCAAGCCGCCTCTACGGATGGGGCTCTATACAAATCTCATCATATTTATGGAGCCTTCAATTAAGCAGATACAGGCAGGGAGACACATGCGGAGAGGAAAGAGTGACAGTGCGAGCAGAGGGCAAGCTGGGAGGGTAGGAAAGGAAGAAAGACAGAGATAGAGAGAGACAGAGACAGTACGCAGAACTGGACGACTACTGTCTGACACTAAGCAGCAGAAATGTAATGTCTTAAAAGGCCATCGCAGTCAATAAAGTTCGTAATGTGCTTAAAGCAATTACTGTGTCCGGAGAGGAGCAGAGTGCATGCAGGATATTAACCTCAGTAACCCACTCTATCTGTTCCATAATTAAATTATCCTCACATCCTCATTCTAATACAGACACACATACACACACCCAAAAACACACACCCATGCAGGCATGCATTTATGTATGTTCACATAAAGTATGTGTTGAACCGTATCCTGACCTGACAAGAGAAAAGAGCAGACAAAACACAGAGAAAAGTGAAAGTAAAACATTGATGATGATGTGGGATTTCAGCCGTGGTAAAAGAACAAGTATTGTTTGACCTTGACGTTGATTGACATGTTTTGTTCTGATGGCTGTTATTGTCTCAACATTCTATTAGTTTCCATGAATCCATGTTTCCAAGATAAATGTGCAACTCTCTGAAAGTGTCAGTGCTCCCCTCTTCTCTCTATATGAATTTTCAAGAACAATTTATTTTCAGTTTAGAGTCAGTTAAATATAGATGGCTATAATTACACTGCCATTTGTAAATACACAATGAATGTATATTTACTTTGGTTTGAAAGGAGAATTTCTTTCAAGAAGATCCCTCCTAATGTGAGCAACGCAACACACATGGGTAGTTTTCCCAGAACATTTTCCCTATAATTTGAACTAAATTACATAATTATTTCCAGGAAACTTCCCAGAAAATGCTAAGGTCATTAAATACTTGCACTCTTTCACCTACAGTACATAATGTCCATTGTCCTTTTTGCTCATACTACATGGAGAGGCCATATAAGCCTGGCTTACACTGGGATCTGTTGCCTGTTTCTTCTAGTCTTCCTCTTGTTTCGCTCTGCGTTATGTGTTTTCATATTTAAATAGCTATGTCCAAGTAGTATAACTAATAAGCTCCTCAAGCCGATTTAATGCGGTTTAATAGTTGTCATACAAATTATTACTTGCAGAGCTGGGGAGAAATCTCAACACTATGGACGCTAATTATTGCTTCTGAAAATAACTAACCACCCTTGAGCATTATGCACGGGCCCCTGATGGCGGTTTTCCTTGGCATCTGGGACAGCTTTTGTGGTTGGACTGGGCAGCAAGTTAATTTGGTATTTCTGGATGGTGCCTCTTTGGCTTATTTTGTTGTTGTGTTTGTATTGATAAGTAATATTTTCTGACCTTGCCTTGGGAATGCTAAGCTGCTGCTTTGGGTCAACATATAACAAAGCTGTTGAATTGTAAGCATGATTGTGCTTGTAAATGTGTATGTGAGTGTGTGTGTGTGTGCCTTTGTCTGTGTGTGCATTATTTACCATGCTGAGGAGGACTCCATTGCTCTGGCGAGACGATACAGGAGGATAGGCTGTCTGGAAAAAACGTGTTAGCCCATCAGTAGACTGTCAACCACACACACACACACACACACACACACACACACACACACACACACACACACACACACACACACAGAATAAAATACAGCCATCAACTACTGACTGATACAGAGACGGGGAAAGGAAGGATAATTTTTTGCCACCAACAGTGTTTTGCGTTCACCAATATCCATGCATATTCAAGAACACACTCTCATGTAAGCTTTGTCATGTGAACAACTATTTGTCACCCCGTAGTGTTTAAGCTGCCATGATAAACAGAGTGTGAATATGATGACCTGGATTTGTGCATTGAATTTAATCAAATCAACTGCTGCAAACCCAGCAGGAATTACATCTTAAACCACATTACACCAAGTAAGCACTTTTGGAAATTCATACATATATGTCCTAGAGGTATTGGAATATCATGCGTTAATGAATATTTAATGATGAAAATAGTCACCTCTGAGCAGACTCAATTTTCAAACATGCATCGCTGCACATTTAAGGAGATCTCTCAGTTTGTTAACTGGAAGAAAGAGGTGATCTTAATCAGTTTATGTATATCCATGCCTCACTCTGCTGAAGGCTGTAAAGTGACAGCCTCCTCATGGCGCTCAAGAGAATTAAGTAGGTAGAGAGGGTGAATGAATAAAGTTGTTGCATTAACAACTTGCTGATGTCATTTACACCAGAATTGTAATCATATCTGGCAGGATGTAATCTTTGGCACTGTTATGCCACCTCTCGTCAAATATAAAGACTTGTCTATCACAGGGAGCTCTAACTGATGACATCCAGCTATTGCAGGCTGATTTTTTTTTATACCTTAGTAAGGCCGTTTTCTATAGAGATGTGCTGTATGTATGACTGGATGGATAAATATATGGACATAAATCAAGGTGCTGTTAATTAAGATTAACACTGTATTATCTAATGAAAGGACACAAACAAGATTCAGTGTGTATTTAATATAACCTGTCTACAAGGATATAGAGCTAGCACAAAAGAGCTGATTTTTTTTCTTTTGTTTGCCTTGAGAAGTGCCAGCTAGTTTTTCAGTGGATAAAGCCACTGGACAGCTCAATACTGCACGTCTGTACAGCTAATATCCATTTTATTTGTTCTTATTGTGTGTTCTCTCTCTTTTTATGGTCATGGATCATAGAGGGCCAGGGAGAACAAACAAAAAAATTTAATATGAAGCGAAAATGCATGACCACAGCCTTGGGGAGTAGAAGGACAGCACTGTTGGGACCATTTTTGTGTGCGTGTGTGTGTACATGTGTGAGAGACATAAAGAAAGGGACCATTTCTCTCAGAGCCAAAATGAGGTTGGGGAATTGGATAGAACACTTTCGTTCCCCCCAATGAAAGTGGCTCTCTCATATTCGCAGGAGGACATATGGGGTGTGAAGAAAATCCATCGGGTGACGACAGGGCGAGAGGAATGCTCGCAAGCCTGAAGAGATGACAAGGAAAATAAAATTGAAACCGAGTTAAGGGGGAATCAGTCGCAGAGATCGCTTGGGAAACCTCGGGACTGGCACCACTGTAAACTTTAATGAAGAAACTTCCCAAGTCTCTCAGATGGGACAGAGTGCCAGCATTTCAACCATCTCACCACAACACAGAGATTCTGTCAAACACTGATGGGCTACACAGCATGTTCTAACACCATAGAGCACAATATACGGTGTCCACCTCACCTCACTCCATCACTGTGAATGTGCTGATACACTTAGCTCACACATGTACAGACACACCCGCATAGCACGCACGCGCACCTCGATGCACGGACACACACAATAACAGATACACACACAGGCAAGACAAGGTGGTAGACATTCAGTGTGGAGATAGATGGGGGAGGTAAATAGGGGTGTCATGGCAGTGTGATGGAATGAGGCAGAGGAGAATTCATCCTGTGTTTCCTCTAGCCTCTGTCCCCCTGCTGACAGCATCCTGAAATAGGGCCCACTGTGTCTGTATATATATACCTGTGTGTGTGTGTGTGTGTGTGTGTGTGTGTGTAGGTGTGTGTGAATTTCTCTTTTGTATGTGCTTCCTCTCTTTCTCTGTGTGTATGTGTGTGTTTTTAACTTCTGTGTGTCTGTGTGTGTTTCTTCCTCTCTATGTTGTGTATATCCGCAGGTCTGGGAGCGGGATGAAAGCGGGCAATCTGAAGAGAGATAGAGATAACGTACGAGAGCGAGAGAAAAATTTTCCCCAGAGGAAAATGAAACATCCTTCCTGTTTCGTTTTTATGTTCGGATCTGGTTTGAACTGGAATCCCATTGGGCCAGTGGTCAGTAAATTGTTATTAGATCCCGCCGAGCATCTGTTTGTGTTCGGTACAGGTTGGCAATACCTGGGGGTAATCATTTAAATGTTGTTGCTGCTAAAAGCTAACAGAGATGTAGCTGTAAATGTGTTAAGTATATATTGTGTTTTCCAATTTATGTGCATCAGTGGGGCAGGTTTGGGTCATTCAAATGGTGTTTTTGTGAAGAAAAGAAAGGAAAAGAAAAAACAAAATAAAACATCCTGTGTTGTGGGTGTGGGAGAATGCTGCAGCAGTGGCGTTCCCACATAAATGCAAATCTACCTTCTGCTACTTTTAAAAAAAAACATTAAATATAGATTTAAGTCAGTTTTATGTTTCACCAGTACTCATTAAAAATAAAATGTCATAACCAGCAGTAGACAAAAATTCACCTTTTCTCCTTCTGCCTCCCACCTTTTTGAACCAAGACTAACTGTTGTGTTAAATTATTTCTCTTTGGCAGAGATGACTATGCTCTTGTGGGACATACATACCAAAATGTTATCAATATAGCATAAAAAGGGGCTATAACAGAGCAGATAAGAACTGCAGAAGTAGCATTGAAAACTGGCTTTAGGCACTGCTTAGAATGAATCAGATGCATTTTTTTGTGTGAATTATAACAGATTTCGCAGGTAACGTGTGAAATATGTGTCTCAGAGGTAAAGAGCATTGTTGTTTAGCAACGTTTCAACAGGCAAGATTTTCTTTAGTGGTTGGTCTCTTCAACCCAACCCGACCTGCTAGTTTTTAAGTGGTATGTCATTTTGCTGCCATGTACTTTGTGGAGCTCTCTGTGCTTGTCTGCCCCTGTTATTTCAAAAGCTAACCATTTTAAAGCTAGCCATCAGTGAAACATTGCTGAGCAAGGCAGTACAGTTGTTTAGTTTACCTTCCTCTTTTCCACTTTAACTCTCAGTTTCTTATGTTCTGCCTCCTTTCCTTTTTTCCCTCTCTCTCTGGCTCTGTCTGTCTGCCTTTGTCTCCTGCAGTCTCTCCCTCTTTCTTTCCCAAGGGATAAAGACCCTCCCAGTCTTTAGCTCACTGAAGCCTGTGTGGAGTAATTAGAATTAAAGTATTAGAGTTAAAAAGGAGGATTTGAGTCTGATTATGATGAAGGAAAAACTATAATCCAAATACTCCCTCATGGGTTTTATAAAATTTCAGTGCAATCCACTCGAATACACAAAGCTAAACAGAACAACATTCATGTTGATGCTACTAGTGTTGGTAGAATGAGTGTGTGTTTGTTTGCTTACGCTTGTGTGAACATGTATATTGTTCATAGGGGTATCTATGGTGTGTAAGTGAATCTATCAGCCTTTCTCTTTGCGGTGAAGCCGACTTTTCCTCTCGATTAAAAATGAATGTCTCCCCTTCTGCTCTCTGTCACTTTCCCTTGCTTCTGTCGCTTTTCCCACTCCCTCTCTTCTTCACCGTTATCCCCTCTATATCCTCTCTATTTTCTTCAAGCCATCTCTATATATCATCACCCCAGCAACCCCCCTCCCACACATGCACACACGCACACACACACACACACATGCACACGTATCCTGACACTTTCTTTCCTCCTCGCTCCTCATGGCTCTCTCCTCCCATCTCATTCTCTGCGACCCCCCTCTCTTTCTGAACATATTTCATCAAAGGTCTCCTCGCAGGTAACACTCACCCTGATCTCATTAACTGCTGCTAAGCACAGAAGACTTGAAAGAACACACTGTCTCAAACATGCACATACACACACACTCACACTCACACACACATACTCTCACACACACTGCTTGTATAACCCTAACAGCAGCACAGGACAAGAAAATCAAAGACAGGAACCTTCCAGAAGGCTCATGTATAATTCTTAAACTGAGGATAGATATAATGATCTAATGATTTCAGGCTTCTGCACGAGCACTGAGATATGCCTTTATATTGTGTGTGTGTGTGTGTGTATGGTATATACTCCCCTACCTAGTCTCAGTCCTGTTAGTAGCAGTATTAACCTGGGGTCTCTCTGCACTCCTGATCACTGTAACCCCATTAACTCCCATTAAGTCTCATTACCACCCTCGTGAGGATCGTTACTGCTTGCTTTATCTCATTTCCTAAACACCACACTATGCATTCTGTGGATGTCTGCTTTGTGCAACACAGTTTTAGTCAGTAATTGCAAGTCATTATGCGTTTCATTGGAGGCGGGACCAGGTGTGAATGGTGGTTTGCCAGTCAACGATTGACAGTAATTGAGCAATCCACTGCCACCCAAAGACGAAAAGGCAGCCCACACAGCCAAGGAAATAGTTTTTTGAGGCCTGAAGGGTTGTGTGGAAAAACTACCAGAAACGGGGCACCGGAGTGACAGTTTGACACAGAGTCAACTATAATTATACATGACTGTCAGACTGAAATATTCAGCAATGTGTGGTCATGGAGATGAATTATATATTCACTACCGTCAGGACTTCTGTTGCAGAGTGGGATTTGATGTTGCAGGGGCTGAGGGGGAGTGGGATCTGGAGTAAAATGGAGAGAGAAAAAAAAGAGAAAAAAAGAGTGAATGGAGTGATTAAAGATGAGAAGGGAGGGTAGATTAGATTAGACATGGAGGAAGTGAAGTTTTACTTCCACAGCTCACTGAAGTCTGTAATGTCCCCAGATTCATGGACGATGTATCCCAGGCACTGCTGATTTATAGCCAGAGGATTGGAATTTTTCTATCACATATTTTATTCACAAATTTGTAATTTAAATTTTAGTTTTCAGGATGCATTCAGCAGTTTTAGTTAACATCTTTCTGGTCATTTGGCAGTTACAGATGAGTCACTGAAATAGGATGATTCATGCATATCCTCTGTGAAAAAAGTGCTGAACAGAACATGCTGCTTCCAGTTTATTTTGTTTCATTTCTTGTTTTAGTGTGTTTGGCAAGATCAGTTTTTTTTTGTAAAAATTTAAAAATATTTACAATGCTCATGAAATTTCACAATAGGTCTGTTGTAGCTGTTTTCAACAGATATTGTGTAATACAATGAGTAAATTATAAATAGCATATATGGAGCAAAGCCTGCAATGGTAATTCAGCCAGACAATTCAAATCACACCACTGCCACATACACATACTCTACTCTCTGCAATATCCAACAGATCCTTTGTAATAAGGTGTATTTAAGCTGTTAAAAAAAAAAAGGTTACACTCCTGCTAGTGCTGCTGTTTTATGGCTCAGTTTGCAACCAGTCCTGCCACAGTTACTGCTGCTGCTGCACTCCTGCATTTCATCAACTAGAGCCTGACCCACACATAGAAGGTTTCACAAGATAGATATTCCTCTCAGGGGCTTTGAGGTGTCTAGTGGTCATATAGTAGCTGACACATAGAAGATCCCACATAATATAATGTCTGTCTCTGTGTCCAGTGTGACTTTTGAAAGCCACATTATTTAAACTGTAAGCTTTGAAACCAGTGAAAACATCATCATAGCATTTCATCTTAAAATTCAATGTTTCTGACTAAAGAGGCAACAATCAAAGTTAAAAAGCATCTTTAGTTAATATTGATAAAAAGTTAAACACAAAAAAACATGTCAGATTTTATTGACAGTGACCAAACAAGTTTGCAAAATCCTGATTGGTGCACAGAAATATGGGATATCATGGGGGGGGGGGGGTACTTTCATGGGAAATAACTGGATCCCCTCTCTCATCTGATTGTGAAAAGTACATTCATAGGGCCTTTAAAGTGTATCTTTGCATAGAGTGATAAGGTCAGAGTCGTATGGCTCAAAATATCAATTCGGCAGGTAGTCTGTGCATACAGTACTGTTACATATAATAAATGAATTTATGTGAGAAGTCTGACATTCAGCAAAATTAGGCAGAAAAACTCACTTAAACTTGTTCAACTCAAAGACTGCATGAAACATGGACATAGTATGAAGTGAGCTGTTGTGAAGCTCAGTGTGGTGGCCCTGACTGCTGCCAACAGGTGTGTTATATGAAGAAAAAAAAATCACCCTCTTACAATTACCATGTACGAGGAAATTAGCTATAGAGACCAAAACCATTTTTGTACCAGGCTATAAACATGTTTATTTCTGCAGTGAAGATGGACATTTTAATATGGGCGCTTATGGAAATTGACTTAATCTGTAGCCAGCCTCAAGTTTCCATTTGGAACTGCAGTTTTTGGCACTTCTGCATAGGCTTCATTTCACAGCCACGAATGTTGCCATTTGGTTCAAGTGTTTCCTGTTTCAAATGTTTTCTTCTTTCCTCAGTGTTTCTTAAGAAATATGGGGCACTCATGAATAATAATCAAATAGGTTTCACCAACAAAGACCACGACAATAAGGACATGGATTTAGAACTGTTTATTGTATTTTATGGATGAAAATGAACCAAGATGGACCGAGTGATGAAGGGTGGAAACAATGAGGGGGAAAAGCAGGGTTTTGGATAGATGGATGGAGGAGTTTGTAGATGGGCCGGTGTCAGCTGGTGGTTGGAAGACACAAGGGAACCAGGAGGAAGTTGAGACTCTGAGTGGGGGAGCGGTCTCTTCTTTAGCTCTAGATAGGTCAGAGCCCCAGTGGTTCTTGTAATCAGACAAAAGAGAGAGAAGGAAAAAAAAGAAATAAAAAGGGGCTTTCGGCAGAGTGATGTGGAAACTGAGTCAAAGTGGAAGTGAATCAATAGTAGAAAGTACTTTAGCTGTGGAAATAGGATGAGTAAAGGGTGTGGTCTGTTATGACCCCTTCCGCTTCCGTTCTAAAAAAGAAAATGTTTTTTCCATAATTTTGGCAAGGATAATTCAAGCTGGGGAGTTTCTGGCCTATCCAAGTGTTCCAACAGCCGGTCATGGGCACCTAAAATAGCTTTTTCCATTGCACAATGATGGAAACTAACTAACAAATTGTCCTGGCCTGACAGTTGCAACACAACAAACAGCACAAGCCTACTATGTACACACCCACAAAGTCCTGAGAAGAGGTCTGATTAAGAAATATAAATGAAAACACCGGTGTGGGTGGACTATAGCTGTGTAGGAGCTTTGACCCTCTATTTTTAAGACCTCCACATCATTTTTGTTTTGTTCTTGGGGAGATATTGCACAGTGTCAATTGTGTACACACAGGTGGACCGAATATCCAGTCTCAATTCTTCAGGGTCCCTGTATTATTGCATACGTCAGTGTTACCACAGAACTGCTGCTCACTCATTCAGCCAGGTTTTTATAACCACTGTGATTAGAGTCCCTATAAAGTTGAGACCATGTCCTGATGCTGCTCTGAATTGTAAGAGACAGAGAGACAGGAAGATGTGTGTGTAGGTATGTGTGTGCGAGGAAGAGAGAAAGTGAGGTAGTGCAAAAGAATGAGTGTGTATGTGTGCGTAGAGTGAAGTGTGTTACAAGGAAAGATTGGATCTGACCCATTAACTTTACAGGCCACTCATTGAGCACCAGTGCAGTAGGGGTCAGTAGGGAGATTTCACTGTAAATCTCTACAACGATCACATTGATAGACCGGAGAGAGAGAGAGAGAGAGGGAGAAAAAGAGAGAAAGGGGGGGAAAGCACAGCTTGCAACACCAATCCTGATCTATCCAGAGCCAAGATAAGTTTCACTAAGGAAATCATCTGCTGCCAACAAGCCAGCTGGACTATTTTCTTCTGTTACTCATTTAAACACTCTACAACAAAGGGCTTTGACAATGTTGCCATTTTCTGAGTTGTTTTTCAGCCGGGCCTTCTCATATTTCTGCCTTGAGAAAAGCTGTTTTTAGATGTGGCCTTTCTGTCTGTGTCAGGTCATGGCCTGTGAACCCAAAACATAACCTCAAAAGCATAGCTAAGGGGGCTCATATGAGGACACTCTGTGCCTCAAGGAAAACACAAACATCAGATGTGTCGTGTAGGGGAGGTGAAGCGAGAAGAGGGAAAAGTCACTGTACCAAACATCGGCCTCAGACCAGGATGTTTCTTTGCTCTCCTCTTTTGCCCTGCGGCTCAGCAGCTTCTTGGCTTGGTCACACCTCAGATTCAACTTCCTCTACCCGCCAAGCCCCTCCAGTACTGTGCAACCATTATCTAGCAGCACTTCTAACACATCCACCCCCTCCCCATACCATCTTCCTCTTTCTTTTTGACATCAAATCACACTCTGCAACAAATCTTTCTACTGTAGATTATTAATAATTTATCCCCCTGACCATGCTTTCCACTGAATAATTGCTACAGTTATTCATGTATCTGATAATCCATCACCTGGGGAGCATCTGCTCTGATAACCCCATCACTGTAAAAAAACCTACACCGCTTCCTTCCTTCCTCTGCTCTCCAAGGTCTAAATTCCACCATGGTCACAGTTACACATTTGTTAGAGCTGCTTTAAAAATAGCACGTAACCCTACACTCACCAAACACAACACATTGCATTCAAAAAATCAATAATTTTGATTATATAGTACAATGATCTAGAAAGCAGGATGTGACTCTATGAGGGAGCCTGATTTCATGCACCAGAATTCATTAGCATAGACTTGTGGCTCTAATGCACCCTGCATTTTGCTTAGACAATCAGATATTGCGCAGTGTAAAGCCAATCATGGTAATGGCTGTAGCCTGGGAATACTGGACGGTCCAATCATCACCCTTGCCTGAGAGTGCCTTTTTTTCCAGACTTGACATTTGATATGTGATTGCTGATTCCTTTCAGTTTTGTTTTGGTCATCAGAAAACCACCCACGCTTTTCGAGGCTTGATTGTTTAGTGTGTAGAACCCAAAAACTTGACTGCAGCTCTTGTGCTCACAGAGGTCGTGCTCTGTTCTTTAGTGCCCTGGCTGTTACTGGTTGATCTTTGAGTTTGGCTTCAGGGGGCAAAGAACTCTGGTTCAGCTATAACTGACCACTTGACATGGAAAAAAATTAAACCATACCACAGCGCATAAACAATACTGACCCGCTAGAATTACATTAAACTTAAACACTGCCACACACACACACACACACACACACACAGCCATTCTTTTGTTTGCTTTTGTTCTTATTTCTGTTTCAAACCCCTATGATTTTTCTTTATTTATCAAGCTTGACCCTTCTTTCTCATAAACATCACTTTACTTTGGGCTTTAGGGAGTAAGAGTAAGCCAGTAATTGTTTACCAAAAAAGAGATTAATTGCTGTAAAGGTCTCAGGCTAATTACTGGCCAAGAAACCAGATCAGCAGCAAATTTCATTACATTATCTGTGTGGGTGCGTGTGCAAGTAAAACACCATTATATTTGTGTCATGTGTAGACACACACACACTCAGCAGTTAGTGAAGCAGCAGAGGGAGTAATTACAGTATAGGACAGGTCACTAGGCCTGCGGTTCACCTCAACCCTGAACACTGGAGCTATTTTGAACCTCTGGAAAAATAAGAAGGGCTGGACTCAGTGGCCAACTTCAGTTACGAGGCTAAGAACATTAATTACTCATAGGGACAACACAAGAGTGCAGATTAGACTATAATTGGTGGGTTTGGCTGTTTGCATGAATCAGTAAGTGCCTCTACTGACCACCATATCAGTGACTGATTATAAGGATTGGGTTCTTTCACTCAAAGTGCACAGCGAATGACCTGCTACTAATACAAATGTGTGTTATTTGTTTTGCACACGTCAAAGTAATTATGCACTTGGTAGGGCATGTGAATGTTATGGTCTTATAATAGAGATTATACAGGGGAAAAGAGGAGGGGGTTGGGAGCATTCCAGCACATTGTGTTTGCATAGCGTGACCTAGACTCAGTCCACATAGGTTGTTTGTGGAGAGCCCAGTGCTACAACAATTGTGATGAGTAAACTCAGCTAATCCCATTCTTGGTCTGATCTGTCAAAGTTTTACCCTGCGCTTGAACTAGGACACTAGATTAAAATTTAATTTTGTTTCCCCTGCTTTGATCTTATTCTGTGAAAATGCCTAAACCTGTTGTAATGATCCTGACTCTGACCAGCTGTCATTAGGTATCCTATGCTTAAAAACTGTGTGGCAGTCAGAGAGAGGTCATTGTGGTTTTTAGATGTGCATTTTCTGTATGTCCTGAAATTGCCTGGGACTTTCACTCACTGCCTTCCTCTGTGTGTTTTTGATCAGTGTGGTTGTAGCAGTGATTTGGTAAAACCAGAAAAACCTGAATCTGATTATAATAAATTAAGTGTTGTTTTCCAGTGTTGCGTAATGTGATTTCTGAGAAGAAGGCCATACTTGGAAATGTGCCCTTACTCAAACACAACCACACACAGTGAGAGAGAGAGACAGTTTGTACAAAGAAAACATCCCACCTTTTGCCATGGAATTTCCCAGTTTAGACAGACTTCACTGTGAGCTACGGGAGGGGATGGGCCAATACAAAAACTGACTGAAGACTGAGAAGTCAGCCAGTCTAGAGAGCAAATGAGTTAGAAGAACAGACACATGGGCTTGAAGGGCAGACGTTTGATTTTCCAACATTTTTTCCAGAAGCACCCAGAAGAGCCGTTACTTTGAGGACTATTATTTTGTTACATCTGCCTTGAATCTGGACACATTAGTCAGTCATATTTCAGTACAGCTGTCAAGCTCTGACAGAAAACCTGGTGAAGTGTTTTGTTCACAGGAGATATCTTCACTGCTTGTGTCAGACTTGAAGCCATGTCGGCTGACAGACTGAGCAACATGTCAAAGGAGGTGAAGCCAGAGAGCGTGTCGCTCTGTCCTCTGGGCACGGCAGCTGCCCCTGAGCAGGAGCTGCTGTGTATCTTTGGGACGGGGGACTTCGGGCGCTCTCTGGGCCAACGTCTGCTCCAGACTGGCTACAGGATAGTGTACGGCAGCCGCAGACCTCACAGCTGTGCCCCCCTGCCTCAGGGAGCTCAGGTACAACACATTGCATGACATCTCAAACTGTTATCCCAGTTTTCTGCTTCTTCATGATCGTTGTCGTTATTGACAGATGATACTTCAGAACATGTGTTGCATGATCAAATAAGTATGTTATTTAAAAGTGCATAGTTAATGCTGGGAAAAAAGAAACAGTTGCTATCAGGTTTTGAAAGTTGACTGAGCTAGACAAGGTCACTGATAATGTGTGTGTGCATGTGTGTCTGCACGTTTGATTTGGATGCTGTATTTTGTTTTGATCTTTTGTGTAATATGGGCTTAACTAGTGAACTGTCACTGCCAGTCATTAGTGAATGTGTTGCAATAGCCTGAATGCTTGACAAATATGCTGTGTTTGTGTGTGTTGTGCAGGTAACAAGCCATGCGGCAGCAGCCCAGTCAGCCATGCTGGTCTTTGTTTGTATTCACAGAGAACACTATGATTTCCTGGAGACACTTGCACCTCAACTCAAGGGGAAGGTACCTTGTTGCACAGTCAGATGCCTATGTGTAACCTAGCAGTTGCTTAAGTTTGAACTTTTCATCCACTTTGCTGATTTCATTGATTGGAAGGTGCTGGTGGACGTCAGCAACAACCTCAAGAAGGATCTATACCCAGAGGCCAATGCTGAGTATCTTCAGAGGTAAGCTGGAACTTGGAAATATTGTGAGATCTCATGAACCACGTGGTGTGAGTCACTAACAGCTGGCAAAGCATGAAGGAATACAGAGTTTGTTGTTTTTTGTCCAGGCTGATCCCTGGAGCTCATGTGGTGAAAGCTTTTAACACCTTGTCTGCCTGGGCCCTGCAGAATGGACCCTCAGACGCCAGTAGACAGGTACTGCACAAGTCTGTTTGTAATGTTCTGTTTATATGAATTATCTTTTAGCTAGCAGTATGGCTACTGTTACTATTCTGCTTCTATTTATAAATCTTTTTTTTTTTCTCATGATGACATTTTAGAGTTAAACTATTCAGTACTGCTTGTCAAATATTTCTTCCACCGCAGAACTACAAACATTTTACATTTTCTCTGATGTGTTCACACAGTGGGGTGTTGACCAACAAGTTAGAAATAATAGTCTCTTACAGAAAGGAAAGCATTTCAGTCCAAATTATATTATTGACTCATTTTGAAGTGTTGATCAAACAAAATCCAAGTAAAAGAAGCTGAATCTAAGGAATCAGCCTTATGTCTTTGCTTTGAATGCCATCTCTGATGTATCCTTGAATCAATTAACTCCACAGTCCCTCTTAGATCTAAGCTTCTCATCACATGCTTTCCTCTCTCACTCTGCACGGCAAAGCTGCAGCATATGTGGGTTTTTCTGTTTCATTTTGATCTGGTTGTGCAATCCCAGAGGACAGTAAAACCACACAGGATAGAGAGAGAGAGAGACAGAGAGAGGGAGAGAAAGAGAGGAAAAATTGGGTGTTGGGTGGTATGTTTATGTATTGGGGTGTGTTTGTGTATTCAGCAACATCACATAGTAGTGATAGCTACTGAGCAATGTTGTTGCCTTTTACCTGCTTTCTTAAACAGGAAGCCACATCATACTCTGTTCAGTCCTCTAGAGTCAAAACATCCTTTCATCATTGTTTATGCAAACGAATAAACATAAATGCATAAATCTAAGAAAAATAAAGACGTAGACTCCATTTGCAGACATTTCGAGTGCTTTTTAAGAATATGGATGTTTTCATGCTCCAGGTGTACCTGTGTGGAAACAGTGCTGAGGCAAAGCAGGGAGTAGCAACAGTGGCCACCAAACTGGGCTTCACTGTTCTGGATAGAGGGTCTCTGTCTGCTGCCAGAGAGCTGGAGGACTTCCCCCTGCAGCTGTTCCCAGAATGGAGGCTGCCATTACGCCTGGCCATTGGCCTAACTGCCTTCTTCTTCTTCTATGTGGTCATGAGAGATGTTGTCTACACGTATGTTGGACAGGGGAAAGACATCTCCTTCAGAATCATGGTGTCCATGGCCAACAAGGTGAAGACTGTTCTGTGTCTTGCAAATTATCATTTGTTTAAGTCCAGATGTGTTCTATAGAAATCATTTACTTGAATCTGGTGCATGTTATCCTCACAGTTACCACTTCTGTGTTTATCCTCTGTCTTTCAGGTGTTTCCCATTGTGTCTCTCATCATGTTGTCTCTGTGCTTCCTGCCTGGTGTCATAGCTGCTTTCCTTCAGCTCTACAGAGGAACCAAATACAAGTAAAAACTCAAAACAGGATGGACTGATATTTGACAGTGATGTACAGTTTCTAATATATTTTAAATATTGCATCAAACTAGTCAAAGTATGTTTGTTTCAGGCGTTTCCCTGACTGGCTGGATCGCTGGATGCTGTGCAGGAAACAGCTAGGACTGCTAGCACTTGGCTTTGCTTTTCTACACGTGCTTTACACTCTTATCATCCCCATAAGGTATGTAACAGGTGCACACATACTGATACTCTTTATCTGAAATAAAGTAATAAAAACTATAACTTTAATTACTCTCAGTTGCAAGTTTATCAGGAACATGCAGTCCTACCTTCATCAAGGTTTTAATATTTAATTTGTATTGAAACTGTATGAGAGGTGTTATGCTAATATTTAGTCTACCACGGGTTGGAGGGCTGTTGTATTATTGTGTGTTACTTTTAATAGTTTGGCAATGAAACAGTACAAACAGTGGAAAGAAAGAAATAAAGTTTGACAAGTGCTATTGAAAGAAAACAAAACATGAAATGGACAGTAGTCAGAAATAATTGAAGTCACACAGGCACAGTTATCAAGTTCTTTGCAGTATGTCATTAGGTAGTTTTTGAGGTGTTTGTAATGGCTTGAAGAATTGGTTGTTGCTAAGCTTGAACATGAATTGCATTCTTGACCTTGGAATGAGAGCTTTCAACTACATCTCACTGTCCTCCTTAGTGGATAGATGCTGTGGTCATTAAAAACAGTTCTGTGACCTAAGTGTAGAACAACGGTCATGTGAATAGGGTTCAGGGTTGTTGCTCGTGGTCTTTGGACAGTTGCTAGGACAATACTTGGTTTGCTGTGGTGATTCATTATGGTAACTAGGGTGTATTGTTTGGTAGGGGGTAATATGTGTTTGTAGCAGTCAGAGAGGTTGTACAGGTAGTAGTGATAGCAGTAGTTGTGGTAGTGACAGGATAAAGAGTAGAAAGTACTAATCTTTTAGAAGCACATAAAAGCAACTACTGTAATGGTATAAAGAAGGTATGCTGAAAAAAAGAGGTGTGTGACACGTTAACTATACAGATTAATTGTAGCACACAGAAAAACAATTGAAGTACCTACAAGATCTTTGAATTGATGGGCACTTAGGGAGACGACTAAAGAAAGTCAATTACCAAACATAACTTATAATTTGTTGTCATAACGACTGCCTTAAAGAAGAAGATTTGTTGATTTGTTTTGTCATTTTCATCCCCAGACATTATGTGAGATTCAAGATTGCTGCAAGTACCATCTCAAAGGTAAGACAGCCACACAGCTTGAAAATAACAATGTTTGATAAATTCAAAGCTTTGTGTTTGCATAACTGTTACAGAAACGGTTAATAAAGATCTCTCTGTCTTGTTTACTGTCACTTTAAGTTCAAGGCGAACCAAACGGTGGAGTTTGACACCACCCTGGCATGGCGCACTGACTCATACTTCTCTGTGGGGATTCTGGGATTTGGCCTGTATGTCCTGTTGGGAATAACCTCTCTCCCCTCCGTCAGCAATGCTCTCAGCTGGAGAGAGTTCAGCTTCATACAGGTAGATATTGGCATGTGTGTCCGAGTTACATGGATGTGTTAGAGTGTGTGAGTGCGTGACACATGACACATCATAGACACAGAATACAAAACTGTAACTCAGCTGTGCGGGAAGCTGTACAAACCATCAAAATTTAGCTGAATCCCTACATCCTGTTTACTGTTTACTGGTGGTCACAACTGGAGGATTGAGACTGTGGAATTTTTTATAACAGTTTCCAGTGGTGCTGGTCCTGTGGTCTCGCAAGCAATCTGCTCAACAGATTCTCCCTTATGCTTCAGTCGGTGTGTGTGTGTATGTGTGTGTGTGTGCCGGAGTGTGTTTTTACAGGACTGAATAAATGAAAGACTGTGTAGTTAATGCATTCAAACTGAATATTTTGTAGATTTCTAAGACCTTTCATACAAACTAAGAAGGTACATGTGCATGCTCTCCACTAAGATTTGCACTTAAATGTGACACTCCCTTTAACAAAATGAAAAGTAGCAAAGGCTTCACACATTTTGTAGCCAACAGATTTGGCACTCTAAAAAGTAAAACTGAGTGACAGACAAGCGTGTTGCTGGTGATTTTAGAGCTATTTCTGACATTTCATGAGCCAGCTTCTGATAAAATGAATACAAACAGGCTCATTGGGAATTTTAATTTGGGACAACTGATTATCTTACCTCTACACTGTGGCCTTGAAAAGCTGGAAATGACACCCAGATTGATGATTCAGTTAACACAGAGATACATGCTCACAATATTAAATAGGCTCAGTTGGTATTCCCTTGCAATGTGGCCGCTAGAGATATTTTAAATTGCGTTATGAAATTTTCTGTGTACCGCCACTACATTATTGCACCTACCTGTTTATGCTCTAGGCCGATGAGATTCAGTTAGTGTGGAAATTTACACAAACTACTGGACCACTACAAGGACTATGGATACTGGCACACAAATTATTTGCTGCGATCTTCACATCATATCTATTAGCCAAGATTCAAGCTATGACTAATGAGGACGTTTCGGTGCTTCAGCCCAGATGGAAAATAGTTGCATGGGCCAGATGCAGTAGTTGGAAATAATCTGTTGAAAGTGTGAAAGTGATATTTCCGTGCTTCCCTTGCTAATTCTTCTACTGTGATTGTTTTTACTTGGGCAGACACAAATGTTTACCTTTTTTTTCCCAGTTTGACCAATTGAAAATGAAACCGGCCTCACCACAGAGAACAAACTCATTCATAAATGTAACTGGGTCATGTCAAGCTCATTTTCTCATTTCACACCCCTCCCCTTTACTCCAGCCCAAATTAGAGCAGTGCTTTAAATGTTAAGTTATTCATCAAATGTAATTTGGAGGGCATATATTATCCCCCAGTCTTTAGATTTTGTTCATGCGTATGGAATTGGTCCATGTGCCAGTATATTTGCAACTGTGTATGCATGTTCTTTATCTACATTAATTGAATTACCTCCATGTACATCTGTTGACACAAAGTAGACAAACGTGTGCACACATGTAAGTCAAAGCTTGTCTCTGTAAAGGTCAGTCTATCTCATTCTAGCTAACTGAGCCTATTGCACAGTGATTAGCTTTTTATCTGTGCAACTATGTGAGTCAGTGAATGTACACATGCTCAGTAAGTGTAAAAGTATGTATCTTAACTTGTTTTTCTCTTTTCCAGTCCAAGCTGGGATACCTGACATTATTCTTCTGCACCTTTCACACTTACCTGTATGGCTGGAACAAGTTCCTTTCACCCAGTTACTACAAATGGTACACGCCTCCAGCCTATATGCTCTGTCTGGTGGTGCCTACTGTGGTGATAGTGCTCAAACTGCTGATACTCCTGCCCTGTGTGGACCGCAGCCTCACCCGCATTCGACGGGGTTGGGAGAGGACTGATCCAGAGGATGACAGCAAGAATTTGCTGCTAACATAGGACTATTAAAGTTACAGACACAAAAACTATGGTATGCACAGAAAACAAAGCTGTAACTTGCCTTTAAAGAGATCTGTCATCAAGTAACCCTGGCTCATTATTTTGGATGTCATAGATCCAGGACTATTGGATCTGGTCTATAGTCACCAAAGTCAACTTGGTCCGTCTCTGTTTATGCAATTATATTGGAATTGTTCCATTTTGTAAACATATTATGTGACATTATGTTACACAAATGCAATGGACCTATATAGAGAATCATAGACATAGACATAGCAGTATATTGCATTACATTGCTCTGGTAAGGTAATTTCTCATTTTTTAATTTTATGTTTTACCTTTATATAGCAGAGTTTCTCACCAACTTTCACAGTAAGCATCTTATATTTATTGGATTTACTTCTTATTTCTTTTCTGTAAATTCAGATTTTTGGATCAGGTTCTCACTACTCTTCTTTTGTTTTTTCTTATTAGTGTTCCCATATGTCAAATGTAACCACTGTGAAATGCTCTTTAAAATAAACTTCAGTATGACTGAACAGCATTGTTCTCTTTTCCCCTCCCATATATATCTCATCCTGTCTGGAAGCTCAGTCAAACTCAGAGAGTTTTTCCCTGCTGAGTTGAGTGTGCTCTGTCTAGTCGTCTCGGTCTGATCCCTCTCCAGGGTTCATCCCTCTGGCTGATCTGATGTCGTTCTCCGGGAAACATTCACTCTGAGTTGCAGGCTTCTCCCCAGTCACTACTGGATCTCATCACATCAGTGGAAAGAGGAGCGTACAGACTCCATCACTGAAGTCCCTTGCAGAGAGGATATAATATTTGGATGTGACAGTACAGATAGGCCCTTGATGTTGTGCTGCGAGTCATTTTAGTTGATCGTGAAGGGAGTGAAAAAAGCAAAGAATCCAGATAACTGATAGTTGTTAGTGACACATGATCAAGCATTAATCTATAAACACTGACAAGCAGGCATCCACAAATGCAGTATGTTACATGCATGAACGCACTCAAATGGCAGGGCTCGCACACACACACAAATACACACTTCTTTAGTTTAGGGAGACTTTTTAAATGTAATTTTTGACAGAGAAGCAGCTAATTGGAAAGGCACATGGATAAATAAATACTGTCTAATGCATAGTATTGTACAGTGTTATGACATGTCTTTCAGTTTGGCAGGTTGGGGATTGTTAAGGAATTTAGGATATTGCAGGGTCAGAAATGATGTCACACACTGGGACACAGGGATGCTGAGTTGTACCATGCTAAGATTCATTTGGTGTACTCTTGTGTACTATTTCACTATTTGGAATTGATCCACCTTTGACAAATGTCTAATAATCAAACCCTTTTTGGTTAAAGCCCTCCAGTCTGACAGCTACTATCACCATCAACCTTACAAGAGAATGTTGTCAACTTGGTGATACAGAATCCAGTCAGTCAGTTTTCAGATGTCCTGCATTAGGAAATTTTTTGCTATATGTAAGACTTCCACTTTTATTATCATTTATTTAGAGATCTAATTTTGCAAATGAGATTTATTAGATTTGTCACTTTGTCAGCCTTTAGAGCAACCCCTGTCATTTACTGTCACCTCTCATGGGTACAGCAATTATGTTATAATGCATAGATTGCCACAAATAATGAAATATATTATATTACTAAAAAATGCAATTGTATAATGGATGATGAAAGATGAAATAGGATGAATGGCCTAATATGATTTTGTTGTCTGTGGCTAATTCAAGGCTTTTTGCAACCCAGGAACAGCACAGAAAAAGGTTGCAAAAAGACATTGTAAACAGACAGTAATGAGGAAGGAGCAAGTTTATATAATACCTATAATCGTACTTCCTGTTGCAGACATAATCCTAACAAACTTCAAGGTAACATCACGACATGAGGTGCACAGCAAAATAGAGGAATTGAAAATGGCTGTATTATATGCTGACCGTTTTTGCCTGCTCTGCATGGTAATTGCAGCAGGCTGAGATACATAACAGCACATTCATTTGTAGTCCATTACACACTGGCATTGAAAGTATTAGTAACAACAGAAAAAAATATTGAACAAATTGTATAAATGTACTTAAGGTGGCATTTGAATTAGATGAAGTTTTTGCAACTCCTCAACGTAAGAAAAATATTCTCTTTTTTTAACAAAGATATATGACCAAAAGGAAAATCACAAGAAAGCTGCATGTACAGCAAGTGTACAGAGTTTATAGGAGTTTGTTGCCTTTTTCCCTTTATCTTTATGCTAAGTTTGCAACCTCATTTCCTGAATTAAAGTAACTAAAGTTTAATTTTGTGCTGATTCTGGCGGTCCCTGTGGACAGAAGCATTTGTGAATTTTTTGTGAGGGGAATGTCACAAAATCTGACCCGATGGCAGGCATTAATGGTATATAGTAATTGTACAGAAATAGCCAATCTTCTTGCTAGTGTTGTTTGTTTATGTCAATGTTTCATGTACAAAACCAAAAGACCGGATAGAACAACGAGTAAACTAAAAAGCTAAGTGGGATATCAAAAAGGATGTTGTCGACAATATTCTCTCTCTTTTTATGGGATTTGTGATTGACCACTTTTTAGTAAGCTTCCTGAAAGCTTCAAAGTCTTTTTTCATAAATCATTGATAGGCTGGCCACATGGGGAGCAGTCCTTACATGTATGCCATTCAGACTGCAAGAATCTCATAGAAGCTTATACATTGCTGTATGTTCCTGAAATTCTGTTCAAGGACCACAAAGTGTTATAGCAATTGATTTTTATCTTCAGTTTCTTCAATTATTATCTATTCCGTAAAGAAAGATGTAAAATAATTTCCCTCAAAAAATCTATACATACATTTTTTTATTTTCGACATTATGTCCACTAATTATTTGATTTTATGATGAATTAATTAATTCATATAATGTACATTTGATTTCAAATTGACCTCAAATGTTCACCTTCCCAAAACAAACTGACACAGCGTGTATGAAGCTAATTACATCAAATCAGTAATTCAGTGGTGTAACTGTCTAACGGAGGTAGTGTTGAATCTTTAAAAGGAATAAATGAACCCACTGTATCTCTCGGTGTGAAAAGGCAGCATGCATGATTATGTCTTTTCGATTGCTATAGACCTCAGCAGAGATCACGATCTTTTCTCTCCGTCCACAACTTCTGCAGACAATGACTTCCTGATTTTGGAACAAAGACGCATCATTTGGAGGGCTGAAGTACAAGTTGAACATGTGGCACTCTCTTTGTTCCATATAGGGCTCTTCTGCGTCTGAACTGATGCAGCTGTGGTTTGACGGACAACCAGAAAATGTGTCAGCTCTGGCTCAAGCATCAGTGGACACCCTGTAATTATAGGGTACAGTTTTGTTGCTAAGCACATTTTTTGATGTACCATATGTCTCTATTGTGTAGATTAAATAGAAGTAACAAATGTTGTGCTATTGCTAATGCTATCTAACCGCAGTCTCTACAGAAGCAGGATACCCATGGGGGGGGGGGTTTGTCATTACACAGTCTTTCGTTGATCTACATGCTTTCATCCTGGGAGATCCAGCACTACATGGACGATCTAAACTTCACTCCAGGGAACTTGCTCAACTGGAGGGATTATAGCCAGAGTGCTAATAGAAGATAAACAAAAGACCTGTACCTAAACCCTTCAAACAAAACTATCAATGTCTTACAAAGTTTTCCGGTTTTCTGTCATTTGTAAATGTCAAATAAAATTATTATACAATATGTAACTGGATACATTTTGTCTTAAATCATTTCCTGTGGTACCTTGTGTATCTCTGTTTTACATATGAGCATTCCAGGTCTATTTTAATTCAAATGTTACATTAAAGGACTGAAAAATGTTTTGTTGCACCAGTGGATGAAGTATATTCAGGTTACCCTGACATCACAGGCAACACAGCCGATTTATGACAGCTTTCATCCAGCAATTTCACGCTAAAACGAGACTCAAAATTTTACTGCACTTTTATTGCACTGCCTTATCTGAATAAACACAACCTCAGTCCACCCACCTAGGCACAAACATGTTTGCCAGAAAAACACTAAACAAGTGAAAGTGCAAAGAAACAGACTACCACCCAAGACTACCGCATAGTGACTGCATTTGTCCCGCTGCTGGCTTTGAGATGGTACGAAAGAATATCTATAATATCTTGAAGCAAAAGAACAGATAGGCCTTTGTAAGGTGTCATATCATTTTAGCTGATGATGATGAACAGAAGTATGGAATAACACCGTATAATAGATATGATGAGTGTTATCAGGAACGCCCATCATAACTGATAATGTAAGTCACGAGTGATCAACCTTTAATCTCTGTGTACTGATCAACAGCTTCATGTGTAAACAAAGCTGAATGCATTCAAAACAACAACACACATAGTTGTTTATGAACTATTTAAGCAAACACTGTACTCTACAAGCTTTAAATTCAGATGTAGTAAAAAAGTTTTTTGAGAATATTTTGTGTTTTTTATTTTAATAATTCTGATATTCTGAACAAAATTAATAACTACTTCACTTTAGATTTCTTTATCTTTTTTGCAGCTGTATGGAGCACCTCATACAAGCAGTTGTTTATTTGCAATACAGAACCATAAGAATGACGTTTCTATGTAAAAAAAAAAAAAAAAAATGTGGATTCAGCAGGAAGAGGTTTTTGCATTTCATGAATCTGAAGGCAGAAAAATGTAGAAGTTGATAAAGGAAGTAAAAACGTAGTCCGAAATGGGGAAATGGTGAATGCACAAAACTCACTATCCTAATCACTGCTGCACGTAAAATCCAGACACAGATTTCGAGGTAAGACCTACTTCTGTGATTTTGCAACATACTTAAAGAGGTTCTATTTATTTATTTTTTTCCCCATCTATATTGTTTATTGTACTAATCCAAAGAAAATGGATTTGTTCATGTGCTTACTGCGATGTCTTTTTGTCTTTGTACCAGATGAAGTTTTTGCTGCTGCTGGGGATGGTGACAGCATGTGCTGCAACTCCTCAAGGTAAAATTTAATCCTTATTTAACAAAAGGAATACCTGAAGGAAACTTTTCCTAACCATGTGTCATTTACTACTCTTTTAAGTACAAGAAAATGTTTTTTTTTCTAATTTCTTAGGCTGAAAAAATATGTGTTTTTGCAATATATTAATAGCAATAAGCAACAGACTTTTGAACAGGGAAATATGTGAAATGTTTTCTGTAGGCACATGTCTGTTTACTAATCATATTAATTTTAGCTATGATTTCATTTCATTTGGTGCATCTTGACTTAACAAAGCTAAACACAGTTTGCAGAGGAAAATCACCAACAAAAAGATACTTGACAATAAACAAACCGAAAGGCAAAGTGGAGCCTCAAAAAGGCTTTTTATTAACCATAAATAGTTTCTCTCTTTGTATAACATTTGTAGTTGATCTAAGTAAGTATTTCCTTCCTCACAGCTTTGAAGATTTCTTTTAAATCGTGAATGATAGAATGGCCAGATGGAAAGCAATACTTTCAACCATGTCAATAAAATTCAAGAGTCAATGGTTCATATCATACTGTATGTTCCCAATTTCCTGTTCGTAATGTAGCCTAGTTGACATTTAGCTTCACCTCATGGCAAAAATAATAATCTATCCCTCTCTTTCTTCAGATCTGTCAGGTAAAATGTTCACCTTCCCACAAGAAACCAACAGAGCTCATGTGAGGTTTAATACAACAAGACAGGAATTTAGTGCTGTAACCGTCTGTCACAGGTAAATCTGAATATGTGAAATGCATAAAAGAACCCACTGTATCTCCGACTGTGAAAAGTATCATGCATGACGTGTCTTTTTAATGCCTACAGGTCCATTACAGACCTCAGAAGAGACCACGTCCTTTTCTCTATGTCCACATCCTCTAATTCCAATGGCTTCCTGATTTTCTGGGATGAAACAAATAAGGAGATGGAGCCCCATATCAGGGATAAAAAGGCTGAATTCCGAGGACGAGACTACAAGCCGGACATGTGGCACTCTGTTTGCACCACATGGGACTCTGGATCTGGACTTGTGCAGCTGTGGTTTGATGGAAGACCTTCTATAAGGAAGTTTGTCAGTTCTGGTTTAAGCATCAGAGGGTCTACTATGATTACTATGATTGGACAGGTACAGTTGCATTTCAATACTAATAATAATGCAAGTTAATGCTGTATATGCTAAAAAATCTAGCTTTTATTTACTGTATCTCAAATCTCTGCCATCTCTACAGGAACAGGACAATCATGGTGGGGGTTTTGACCTTAAGCAGTCTTTCGTTGGCATGATGTCTGATGTCCACATGTGGGACTACATCCTTTCACCCTGTGAGATCCAGAAGTACATGGACGATCTAAACTACACTCCAGGAAATGTGCTCAACTGGAGTGCGCTTGAGTTCGTGATTATAGACAGAGTACTGATAGAAGATAAACAAATGACCTGTCACTAAACTTGAAAACAATGCCATCTATATCTTAGAAAGTAAAAAAAAATCATGTTTTCTGTGCTTTTATGTGAAATGTAAAGTATAAGTTACCAATGTCAGCATTTTATATCAAATCATTGTTTATTAAAGGATAGGTCCTGATAATTTTGTCTGTCCATACTATGAAATGAACTCTTCCTAAAATGATAATGCTGTAAAAGAAGGACGACAAAATCCACAGTCCTCCTACAATATGGCTTCAGTAGTCTCAGTAGGCAGGCAGTCAAAGAATGACATGATGTGAAAATTTGGTTCAGTTTTAAAATGACAGTTGGTAAACTGGCAGATTGACATGAGCGCTAAAAGAGTGGAAATAAATGTGCTTGTATCATGACTTAAAGAAATCCAAACCTATCCTTTCAGCTTATTGCAAAGAATGTTTCCTTAAAATAGAAAGGAGAAGTGCTGAACTCACACATATGCGAAAGCAAGTAGAGAAATACATGGTTCAGTCTGTAATCTGTGTGTGTGTAATTGATTTCAGTCACTAACATTATTTCTTAATCTGCTTTTATTCCCTTGCTCTTTAAACTGTAAACATTTTGATCAGAGTGGAGAAAAATAAAAACACTGAATCAAATGACATTGTGATTATCCAGCCGAAAATTATCATTCACTTAGCATCCCTACCCAGATATTTACCCTATACCCTACTGTCGTAACTGGCAGCACGTTTCCTGTATGATCCTGTCTTACTTCTTCTTCTTACTTCTGTTTTTTTTTCCCGTGCTGAATGTGTTTAATAACTAATTGTTTAATTTTGTTTTTAATTGTTAACATGTAAGCCGTAAAAATAAATATAATAAATAATAAATATACTTGATATATATAAAACCAGGGCTGTTGATCTGTCTGTCTGTTGTTTTTAAGGTTCCCCCTACTGGCCAAAAATGAATGCAGCTTTAACTAAGTTTTGATATGTCTATCAGTTGACTCATTTTGGCACTGGTCTATTTGTCTTTTAAACACGGAAATAAAGAATAGCTTTATTCAATGGGACAGCACTACTTTGTTGTTACACCCCTTTAATTGAATAGGACTATACTTAGAATATTGGCAGAGACTTAATGTTTCTCCATGTTTCATCACTTCTCGCAGTTCTTTGATAATAAATCATACATACACGTTGTGGAATGTGTTTTGTTCACTCAAGTCATTCTCTGCTGAGAGAAACTGCCACTCTCTCAGTCAGTAAAACTACTCTGCTCTCTCACTGATCCACACTCAAATACAAGAAGGACAAGGCTGGCGATTAAGAAAGCCATGTTTGTTTGTAGACACATAAATTACCTTTGTGTTTGAAGAAGCTACCAGCTCATGAAGCTCTAACAGTTCAAACCTTTTTCTTACTGGAAGTAGGATCTCCTGAGAAAACACTGACCCACAAAGAGTTTGGGCCTTTCTGTATATCAAATCAGCAAAAAATCAAGTGGAACAACAAGCACTTATTTTATACATCTCTGGAGGACCTGCCGTATTTGCTCAGACTTTGGCACTGGTGATGCTGCAGGCTAAACCTGCACGGATTTCCACAATAAATTAGGCTGCACAATAGCAGTTGTAACAGCAACAATACTCACCATAAACACCTTTCTTTTGATATTTCTGTTGAATTAATTAAAAATTACGTGCTGTGCAAGAACTCACAGGAGCTTCTTGTGTTCAGCTACCAGTTTCCTGATGTAATGCAGAGCAACATGAGTTTGCAATTAAATATTAGTTAATTCCTCTTCAGCATGACTGTTTCATTTCTACATGCATTATCAATGGCTATTAGCTATTGCACAGAAATGGACTGCTTTTAAATGCCAAAGGTGTCTCTGTAAAACTTCAGTAATTCAGCCATCTAAATTTATAAAACCTGTCACATACAGTACTTATACTATTGCATTGTTAAGATATGACAATATTATAGTTGCTCTGCGATAGGCTGGCAACTTGTCCAGGGTGTACCCTGCCTCTCACCCAAAATCAGCTGGGATAGGCTCCAGCCCCACCGCAACCCTGATGAGGATAAGTGGTTACAGATAATAGATGCATGGAAAATTATAGTTGGGAATTATTGTTTTTTGTGCTGCAAGTGTATTTATATTTTAATTTGATTTAATAAATTATTTCACCTCATATAGTCAAGTATATACATATACTGTACTGTTCACATACATACCTATATACACATCTGAAAAATATAAAATGATACAATATTAAATAAAAATAAGTATCAGCAAAACCCCCATTTTGAAAAAAAATTGTTTTTTTTGTTTTGGCATTTTTAAAAAAAATATTTATTAAAAAATATTTAAAAAAATTTAGGAAGTGTGGTTGGGTGTTGGGTTATTTTGTAGGGGGGTTAAAGGGAAAACCATAAATGTAAACCTGCAAAGTCATAGCCAAAGGCATAGTAAACATCTAGAATAATGAATGTTTGTAAGAAAAAAAAAAATCTGTCCAGTAGTTGATGAGATGTTTCAGTGGAGGACCAACCAACAGATGGATATTGCCATCCTTACAGGCCTGCCACCAGCATGGTTAAAAAACACCTTGACTAAATTGCTTCGCAGATTATCTCCTTTTATTATTATTTTATAATTATTATTATATTATCTTTTATTTTATTTATCGTTTTTACAATGTTTTTGCAATTTTACAACTTCACTCCAGGGAATGTGCTCAACTGGCGGAAGCTTGAGTTCCTGATTATAGACTGAGTGATAAAGTGATAGATAGAGTGCTGATAGAAGCTAAACAAATGACCTCTCACTAAACTTTAAAACAATACCATCTATATCGTAGGAAGAAAATGCATTTTCTGTGCTTTTATGTCAAATGTAAACTATAAGTTACCAATGTCAACATTTTATGTCAAATCACTGTTTATTAATTGAGAAGGTCCTGATCATTCAAAATTATATTATTATTATTTTTTAATTCAAAATTATTCAACAATCAAACAATATCCAGTAGAAATAAGTATCAGTTGGACCCCCCATAGTGCATAGGCATTGATTGTATTGACATTTTGGATTGTACATTGTTAATAAATATACTATATTAGAAGCATGTATCTTAAAGACACTTAGAATGAGTGTTGGGTCTGCTGCTTGTGATGGCAAGAATATTCTTTACACTATTAACCTTAATTGTATTTTGCTATTTAGAAATGTGACTACAATTTACAACTTTTCTATCTCCCAGCTGCAACTTGCCAGCCTACTGCAAGTTTGGTAGCAAACTGTGTACAAGGAGTTTTTGTGATAACGTTCAAGGCTAAAGATAAGGCAGTGCAGGAAGTTTCACTTGTGAGAAAAACAAAGGATTGGGTTGAACTAGTTTCTTTGTAAACAAGTGAAAGGTTTCTGATCACATGAGAGGCGGGGCAGGAACTGTATAAATGTATTACTTCATATTATATAATTACTTTACTCTTTTATTACTCTTTGTCAGACTCGGAACTTTTTATTTTTTCATCTCTCACTGGAATTTCCACCACACTGTTTCAGATTACAGATTGTAATAACATGATGTTTCACAAATAACATACCATACAGATAAATTTACATGCCCTACAAATCTCTCACATGCCCATGCATAGGTTAGAAGTAAAGCCTTGGTGAAGGTCTGTATGGCTTGAAACTTGTAAAACACTTGACTCAGGTTTAAATAAGGTTTTCTGAAAAATCTCAGAAAAACAACCTAAAAATCCTTGTAGGTAGACCTACACAAAAGAATATCTATAGCTTATTACCTCACAATTGAATGAAACATGAAATTACCGTTTTATAATAAACAATGCAAATTTCCCTTGGCACCATTTAACACCCAAATATGTTTTTCACAGACAAATCCTGCATAAATTCTTCATGAGCCTTCATTTCTGGACACAATGGATCACAGCTAGCTCTTTTCAAAGTGACTGTCTCAAGATAGCACTTCAAAGCAATTTAGGAAATCACAAAAACTGATTTCAGATCATCGTATTGGGACTGTCTGCGTCAAATTTCGATACGATTGCCATTCATACTCAAAACCACAAATGTGAACCTGCTGGTGGCACTACTTAAAAGGTCAGGGGATAGCCAAAGGTATAGTACACATCTGAGACAATGAATGTTTGTAAAAAACATAAATATCCGTCAATACTTGATGAAATGTTTCAGTGGAAGACCAACCAACTGATGAACATTACAATCCTTCTAGGCATGCCACCGGCATGATTAAAAAATACACCATGACTAAATTGTTTTTCAGATTATCTATCTTCTTTTATTATTTAGCTTACATTATTACAAGCAATTGTTATTTGTCTTATCTTGCTGAGTGTAATATACCTTATAAGATAAGTCTAAGTTTTATGAGCCCTCAATTAACCTTGTACATTTGAACCAATGAGGAAGCAAAAAAAAAGTATAAAAATCACAACTCTATACACTGTCTCACAAAACATCCACAATATCCACAGGATTCAAGGTAAGATAAAGGCATTACATACATATAGAAACATTTTTAACATGTTCTACCTGTATATTGTATATTGTATATTGTAGCAGGGCAGCTTAAGCAATAGTCTATTACGCTCTGTAAGTGAAAGTATTAGTAACACCAGTGTATTTGATTTATTGCATTTTGTACATTGTTTATTTATCTTTGTATTAGATGGCGTTATTGCTTCTTCTGGCGATGCTGACAGTATGTGCTGCCATTCCTCAAGGTAAAGAATATTTTCTTCAAACATCACAAAAAAGAACCATGCAAGAGTACTGGACTTACAGGAGTTTGTTATCTTTTGATGTTTGTGAAAAACTATTTTCACCTGATTTAATAGGATGAGCTTTATGTTAATAACAATAATAAAAAATATCATAAGTTGTGAGAAATATACAGCATATGTTATTGACTCAGTTATACATTTTTATTTTTCTATTTTAAAAATACAATACAGAAAAAATCTGAAATATCTATTGGAACAATTTCCAGAATCTGCTTTATGTCCATCATGTTGGGGGCGGCAGTAGCTCAGTCCGTAGGGACTTGGGAACTGGAGGGTGGCCGGTTCAAGTCCAGTATGGACCAAAGGATGGAAGGTGGACTGGTAGCTGGAGAGGTGTCAGTTCACCTCCTGGGCACTGCTGAGGTGCCCTTGAGCAAGGCACTGAACCCCAATTGCTCTCAGGGCGCCGCTCTGTGTGGCTGCCCATCTCTCTCCACATTTGTTTGTCTATGAGCCCTTTGTGGTTGTATTTCGGGTAAAAATGCAAAAAAAAAAAACGAGTGAAAAAAAGAAAAAAATCTATTCTATCAACAAGTAGGTAGCCAGGAAAAGAAAACAAGTCTGTGCAAAGGCGAGAGCAAACAGGCAAGAGGTCATCAAATAATGGCAGATATCAAAACAGGAAGCTGTCATAGTTTTGGCTTCTGGTTTGGTATTTCCCGTCCTGTTTTATTGTGATTGTTTATCATCTTTGCGTTTTGTAGTATATAGTGGTGTGGCTCTATGGCAAAGTCTACAGTAATTTCAACATGTGTCAGGTCTTTTGCCTCTAGTGATTATATTTTTAGCTTCAGCTTATCTTTACACAAAACTTTTTTGATCTCCACTGAATGTCTTTTTTGATATTATATAATTTGTTCATTATATCATTTGAATTTCACATTTTGATTTTGAATTTCTCTCTTTTTAAAAAAAAAAAAAAAAAAAAAAGATCTGTCAGGTAAAATGTTCACCTTCCCACAAGAAACCAACAGAGCTCATGTGAGGCTGATTACAACAAGACAGGAATTTAGTGCCCTAACCGTCTGTCACAGGTAAATCTGAATATGTGAAATGCATAAAAGAACCCACTGTATCTCCAACTGTGAAAAGTATCATGCATGACATGTCTTTTTAATCCACACAGGTCCATTACTGACCTCAAAAGAGACCACACCCTTTTCTCTATGTCTACATCCTCTTTTGCCAATAGCGTCCTGATTTTCTGGGATGAAACAAATAAACAGTTTCGGCTCTACATCAGGGATATAAGGATTGTATTTCAAAGGCAGGACTATGAGTCGGACATGTGGCACTCTATTTGTACCACATGGGACTCTAGATCTGGACTGATGCAGCTGTGGATTGATGGAAAACCTTCTATTAAGAAGTTTGTCAGTTCTGGTTTAAGCATCAGAGGGTCCCCAATAATTACGATAGGCCAGGTACAGTTGTATTATTATTGTAATAATAATAATAATAGTGAATGCTGTATATTGTAACATTTGATTTATTGTGTCTTGAGTGTTAAGTACTTAATGTATCTCAAATCTCTGCCACCTCTACAGGAACAGGATTCCTATGGTGGGACTTTTGACCCTAAGCAGTCTTTCATTGGCATGATGTCTGATGTCCACATGTGGGACTACGTCCTTACACCCTGTGAGATCCAGGACTACATGGCTGAAATGTACTTCACTCCAGGAAATGTGCTCAACTGGAGTGCACTTGAGTTCCAGATTGTAGACAGAGTGCTGATAGAAGATAAACAAACGACCTGTTACTAAACCTTAAAACAATATAACTTATATCCTAGAAAGTAAAAAGTTTTCAGTTCCTTTTTTTGTCAAATGTAATGTATAAGTTACCAATGTCAGCATTTTATGTCAAATCATTGTTTATTAAATGATAGGTCCTGATCATTCAAAATTATATTATTATTATTTTTTTATTCAAAATTATTCAACAATCAAACAATATCCAGTAGAAATAAGTATCAGCTGGACCCCAACAACAACAACAACAACAGCAACAACAAAGGATTGGGTTGCTTTCCAATCCCATCAGGGGTGGGACAGGAACTGTATAAATGTATTACTTTATATTATATAATCACTTTACTCTTTTATTACTCTTTGTCAGACTCTGAACTAACTTGTGTGTATAAGGACCATATTACAGTTGTATGCTCATATTGTCTTCTTCACCACATTTTATTCTTACTCTGATAAATAAATCAAAGACAAAATTGGAGTAACTTTTTATTTGTTCACCTCTCAGTGGAATTTCCACCACACTGTTTCAGATGACAAATCATGTTTCCCAAATATTTGGCACTCACAATATGAAGATAAATTTGCATGACCTACAAGACCCACACGTGCCCACGTAAAGGTTGGAAGTAAAGCCTTGGTGCACCAGAGGCACACTTGACTTTGCTCTGTCAAAATCTGTGTGACTTGAAACTTTTCAAACACTTAAAACTCTTGTAACTATAAAATATAACAATAAACACATGCAAAAACATCTCTGCATAACAATCTAGAAATTCTTGTACATGGACCTACAAAAGGACATTTATAAGTCCTTACCTCACAAATGTTCATAAGGCATGGAATTACTGTTTTGTAATATACTATAAATTTCCTGTGGCACTATGAGATGAGATGTTTCAGTGGAGGACCAACCAACAGATGGGCATTGCCATCCTTACGGAAAAAAACACCTCAACTAAATTGCTTTGCAGATGATCTTTCTTCTTTTATTATTATTTTTGTTGCATTATTACACATATTACTCTTATTTGTCTTATCTTGTTTTTATGAGGCTACATTTGACCTTTTACATTTGCGACTTACTGGAACCTGAAGCCATAAATTGAACCAATGAGGAAGCAAACAAAATATAAAAATCACAGCTCTATACACTGTCTCACACAACAACCACAACATCCACAACATCCACAGGATTCAAGGTAAGATCAAGGCATGATATACAATACACTGCTGAATGGAGTAGTTGACAACATTATATACAAACATTTTTAACATCTACTTTTGTACAGTACACTCTGTAAGTGAAAATATTAGTAACACCAGTGTATTTGATTTATTGTATTTTCTAAAGTGTTTATTTATCTTTGTATTAGATGGCGTTATTGCTTCTTTTGGCGATGCTGACAGTATGTGCTGCCATTCCTCAAGGTAAAGAATATTTTCTTCATTTAACAATGATTTTTATATGTACAAATTACTTCCCACTAATTTAAAAGGGTGAAACAAATATGAGTTTTATATTAATAACAATGATAATAATAATATCAACAATTGAGAAAATAAAACATACATTATATGTTATTATCTCTGTCATTCATTTTTAGATTAATAAAAAAGCAGCCTTATGTTTATCAACAAGTAGGCAGCCAGAAAAAGAAAACAGGTCTGTGCAAAGGCGAGAGCAAACAGGCAAGAGGTGATCCATTAGGTGGTGATCTCTTGTACAGTACAGCCTAAGCTTCACTCTTTCAGTTGTCAGGTTGTCTATGCCTGCTCTCCAGTCCTGTGTTATTCTGTCCTTCTTCCCATGTCCCCGGTCCTGCTCCTAGTGTATCTCGGCCTTTTATTTTTCTTTGATGGACTACTGTCTGATTTTTTTAGTTCGCTGGACTAAACAAAACAAAATAGACTCCTTAGCAAGACCTACCTACCCGTCTGCATTTGGGTTCACTTTTTGGACAAAACCACAACAGGAACAAAAGCTAGAACACAAAGAAACACACTGAGCACAGTAAGCTGGGTGGAGCTTCCAGCTCCATTTCATTGTCTAAGAGAAACAGTGAATATCTTCCTTGGAAGATAATGGGACAGACAGCAGCTTTGGGCAGCGCAGAGAGCAAAGTTCAGCTGTGAACTGGAGGCGCGAAAAATTCTGATTTAGTAATCAAAAACACTGGACATGCATTATAAATATATTGTAAGTAAATGCATTTTGTATTCAATTAACTTATTTAGTGATTATATTTTTAGTTTCAGCTTATGTCGTCTAACTTTTTTGATCTCTTCTATAAATCCTATTTGCTGTTTGTTTATTATATATTTTGTACTTGTGATTTTGAATTTCTCTCTCTTTTTTCAAAGATATGTCAGGTAAAATGTTCACCTTCCCACAACCGACCAACACAGCTCATGTGAGGCTGACTACATCAAGACAGAATTTGGGTGCTGTAACAGTCTGTTTCAGGTAGTGTTGAATATGCAAAATGAATTAAACAACCCACTGTATCTCTGACAATAAGAATCATCATGACTCATTGTGTCTTTGTGATGTTTACAGATCCTTCACAGACCTCCGTAGACTCCACAGCTTTTTCTCTTTGGCCACACCCTCTACTACAAATCAATTCATGATTCAAAGGGGTGGTTCACAGGATGTTTTTGAGTTCTTTATCAGGAATCAAATGATATCTTTTGTAGGACAGAACTACAAACTGAACACGTGGCACTCAATTTGTTCCACTTGGGATGCTACATCTGGACTGACACAGCTGTGGATAGATGGAAAACCTTCAAGCAGGAAGCTCATCACCTCTAAAACCAACATCAACGGGCCCATTATAATTGTTTTAGGACAGGTACAGTATTTACACAGCATACATACAATGAATGGTTTGACATTGTGGGAAATACGTTGATAGAGTCAGAAGCTTAACTTAGCACAAATACTGGAAACACTAGGAAACAGCCAGCCAGACAACAGCCTAAAAGCGCCCTTTAAATGCAGTAATCAACACCCAATATATTGTTTGTTTAATAATTTCTGAATTAGGTGGAGGAGTAACTTGTAGCAAAAGTGTCTGCTGGCAACTACTGCTATTTATTATAGGTTAATCTACTGGTAAATCCAATCCATGATCAATCCGTGTATTCTATAGGATACATATCAGAAAAAATCATGGCATTGCACAATATTGCTGTTAACTTTTTGTGCAATCTCTACAGGATCAGGATGCCTATGGTGGGGGGTTTGACATCAATCAGTCTTTCGTTGGCATGATGTCTGATGTCCACATGTGGGACTACGTCCTCCCCTCCTGTGATATCCAGGACTATGCAGGTGATCCAAACTTACTGCCAGGGAATGTGCTGAACTGGAAGAACCTGGAGTTCCAGACTGTAGGAACAGTGGTGGTGGAAGAAAAAAATACCTGTCACTTTTGAAACAAAACTATCAATGTCGCAGTCAAAAAGTCAAAAAACAAAACAAGAAAAATGAATTTGATATTGCTGTCTGTTTTCCTCATTATTGTAAATATTTTTACATTTTGCTTTAGTTAGTGCTTAAGATTTTCTGTAAGTGGTTACTTAAAGATAAATAGGATTCCTCTGACACTAATCTGTGTCATGCAGATTTCGCCACTGTCACTCCTGCAGGTCCTGAGTCTATTCACTCCAATGGGAGAAGGGAATGAGCACAGATTATGATGGATTCTTTGGCTCCATTGTCACTAAATTAAATATTGGACCCACAACTATGATAGAGCATCTTTGTGTCTGCCGCTGAGCTAACACCTAGCATCTAAAGCTTGATAATTCATACATTATGTCATGCTTGATTAATGTGTACAAACACTGAAGTGGAAAGATGATAATATTTTGGGGGTTTACGTGAGGCGCTTTTCCTTGGCTGGCCAGAGTTGCTTCACGTTATCTAACTCGCTGCAAGAAAGTGAGTAAATGTTTTTCCTCAAAATGTCTGACTTGTTCTATAAAATGAAAGAGTAATGCTGAACCGACATGAATCTATATGAACAGTTCATAGACACATTCTTTATTATATAATTTATAATGACAACGCTGTTTTAGCGTCTGTTCTTAAGCTGCTGTACGTTGAGTTCTTTCTGCCACGGTAGAATTTTAATTTGCTCAGACTGTCAAAAGATACTTGCAAATTTATGCAGGGACTTTCAAAATAAGTGAGGTCAGATGAATTATTACCCATTGTGTGCTGTGTGAGAACTCAAAATAGGCCTCTTGTGTTAAGCTAGCTGGTTTGGTTGTAATGCAAGGCAACTATGTATTTATAATTAGCTGATTTGTCGTCAGCATGACTGTTAATGTCAATGACAGTAGCTATTAGCTAGTGCACAAAAGCAACTGCTTTAAGATGCAGCAAGTGAAAATGTTTCTATTAAAGTTGGGCTGCTGGATATGATAAATTAGCTAGGCTGTCATTGTTAGCTTGTCAACAGCCTTTTTCACCGACCTGTTTGGTCCTTCGAAACGCAATTTCTTTCATTTTTGGGATCTTATAATCTATGAACTATAATATACAGACATAAGACAACCTCAGCGTACTGTACAGTTCTGCATGAATGTCTTTATCACTAATTTACTCATAACCTTCTCTATACACTAAACATTTTGTATGCTTGTGAGATCTCATACACAACCACTGATTTTTATTAACTTTAGTTGCCAGAAAATCTGGCACCATTTGGATGGTGTCATTCCAACCACACTAGTTTTTTCATTAATTTTTGTGCACCACAAAGTATAACATTAACATTAACAATGTATATTTCACAGGTGAATCCTGGGTGAATTTTTCATAAAATTTGCTCCATCGAATGTGTCCTTAGCAACAATTTCAGCTGTTTATTTGTGCGCCTTCGTGGCTGGACACACATAATCTTATTATGGGTTTCAGGGTAGGCTCGGTGTGTGAAATTAAACATGAGTGCAAAGGGTGAATGTAAGCTAGCTTGTTTCACAGCTTTTCTGTACATTGCTACATTTAATTCTTTCTCAGGGCAACAGTGAGAATACTCAATATCTCATTTATACATCAGCACTCACACACGCACAGCACAACTCACCCCAACAGCAGGAAATAAGCTAAAATCAACAGCAGTTCGTTGGTAATATGAGAATAGAGGTGTAAAGGCTTTCAGATTATGTGTTCAGATAATATCGTTAGATGCAAGATAACAGGATGTCTCTTGCTTTGGGCAAAAACAGGGGCTGTGCATATTCTTCTTGTAGCACCAGACTGTCGTGGCGACAGCTGCTTCATCCTGCTCTCTTCTCTCCTTTGCAACTCCATCACCTGAAGTTTTCATGCATATACCCTCTTCTCATGTGCTATTCTCTATAAAGAGAATATCTACATATGAATTTAGAATCTGTAGGTAAGGGACCAAGATTTTGGCACTGAAAAGCATCTGGTTTCTGTTTGTAGTCCGAATAGTATTGACCAGTCACATTTGAGTGGGCTTTGGTCACAACAGTCAATCATGGAGATCATAAGAGGTGGAACGCATTGGCCAAAATGCAATCTAAGAACCCACTGGTTATGATCAGACAAGATTTAGCTTTTATCAGCTATTTTAAAGTTATCAGCATTCATATGCAGATATCTGTTCATAGAGATAAGCAGAAATGTATCCCTTTCATAATTCTCACTTATCAAGTTGATTTAGCGGACTGCAGAGGAAGTCTTAGTCTGGATATCCACTTTTTAGGATATCTGCTGGCTGCACCGGAAGCCCAGAAAAATTGTTGTCAGACGATAGCTGATGGTTCAGAGTTGGAATATGACAATGGGCTTCATGCAGCCAACAACTACTTTTATGTAGCACATACAAATGATTTCAGACAGGGGCCTGCAATGTTTTTCAGGCCAAGAACCCTGTAGAGTTACAGTTTGAGTAGAGACTCCCTACTACTGTACATATAGTATTTTCTATAAAATTATGTTTAATATTAAACTGGGTCTAATGTGTTGGGTGGCCTTAAATTATTTAAATGATCTTTTAACTAAGTTATCAAATTACATTTAGATTATAAGATATATATTTTTTAACTTATTTATTTTCACTGACATATGAACTACACTCAAGATATATAAAAATAAGCCTTTGAACCTAACAGCACAAATGTATGATCGTAATCGTGATTAGCTTAACAACTCTGGACACTAGCTTACACATCGTCTGAGTTAGAAACTTTCAGCAACATTTACCACTTCGAAACGTATCTTCTAAAGGGAAAAGTATTATTATTGTTATAGTATTACTATTACACTTATATTGACAAACAGTTACTTCACACAGACAAGGATCTGCATCACCTATCTGCACTCCTCATTTTGTATCACTGGCTGCATAGTCTTAACACTGACCAGTACTAATATCCATCTACAACCACAAATGAAATTATATCCTGAAAGTGGAATACATTTGTATTTTTCAAATGGACCAAGACAGACTGGATTTATCCTGATTTTCTATTTCTTGTGTAGTTGCTCCAATCACAGCATATGACATTTTCTCTAAACACTCTTTTATGAAGGTTTCTACATCTAACAGATGTTTTCCTTGCCAGGATGTGATTGTAAAATGGAGATCTGCCAGTTGATTGTTCTCACTGTAGACAGTGAAGAATGGTGTATAGTATAGGTATTCACATCATTTCTTTGAGGACACATCAAATGAAACTGAATAAAACAGTCAACAAAACTGACTGATGCATGTCAGCCTACTCAATGGGTCTGTTGGATGGAACACCTCTGCTGTTGCTTTGTTTGTCACTTCTTTTTTCAGTGTTGCAAGGTCTCAGTTTCTACAGGTGCTTTAAGCAGTTTATATAAGGCACTGGCAATACAGGAAAAATAACTCAACAATCCCAAGATTCCTCTTCACTCACCAACAATACCTGGCTGTTTGTTTTTCAGGGGTCCTTACTGCAGCACTGTTGGCAGGGTTCATCCTATTCCGTCATCAGACGAACCTGCCAGGGTAACGTACCTCTGCTTTAAACAGGTCACACTTTCTCTGTTTCAATTTTATCCCATGTTCCCTCAGCCATTGCAGCACCTCTCTGACATCTTTGACGCGATCCTCAAATGTTCTGCTGAACACAAGAACATCGTCAAGATATGGCACACATATTTAATCCCTTAAGCTCTTTAAGCACACTTTCATGCAGCGCTTGAATTCTATGGGTGCATTCATGAGCCCAAATGGGATTTGGAACCATTAATATAGGCCCCAGGAGGTCAAAAGCTGTTAGATGTCTACTGTCCTTGGCCATGAACTCCTAGTGGTACGCTTTTCCCTGGTCCAGCAGTGAAAAGAGAGTGTTTCCTCCCAGGGTGTCCACAGTGCCCTGTACTCTGGGGATGAAGTGGCAGTCTGGGTGAGTTTTCCTCTTGAGCTCCCTGTAGTCAATACATAAGCGAGGCGTACTATCTTTTTTTACATAGACAACTGGAGAGAAGGAGGAGGAGGTGGACTTTTCAACTTACCCTTGCACTATCAAGTCCTGTCTTTTCGTCTCCTTGTATAAAAGGTTTGGAACAGAGAAATATTCTTCCTCCTGTCACTGGCTCAGTGACTTTTTGTAAAATGTTCATTTGCAGGTTTTCCAAACAGAGCTGAAGAATGACTCTGACTTTTCTCTCAACATCTGACTGGTAATTTGTCTCTGTAGTTTATTTAGGTAAGTCAAATTAACATGAGGATCCCATTGTTCATGGACAGGGGTGCTTGAGCTCTGGGCATGGACATGGTGGATTTACAGAGTTTTGTGATGGATAGTAAACTTCTGCAAACTATAGCTTCTATTAGTTAATGCTAGCTAATGTTAGCTTGGACTGTGAGCTCAGAGCACCAGGGGAGTGTTAATGCGTGTACCACAGGTGTTTTGGGCCACCGGGTAGGGCTGGTGTTCTGCCAGAACCGGAGCTAGTCAAGCGGGCAATGAATGGAGCTCAGCTGCCTCTATAAACATAATGACAGATGCTAAACAACTGAAGGGGACATTGACGGAGGAAGCTAAGAAGAGAAAATGAGAAAGTGACCAAGCAAGAAGCTGTCAGACAAGAGTAAATCTGGGACTTACTTTTAATTAATTAATTATTAGTAATTGAGGACAAGAGCCTCTTGCAAAAAAAGTGAACAAGAGATCATGCTCAGACTGACTAAGATACAACATCAGGGAGTCAAACAGTAAACCAGACAGAACATTCACTAAATGTGATTGCTTCAGTAAAAGCTTGAGCCAGCTGAGAAGAAAAATATCCATGGTCCTTCAGTCCAGGGGTCTTCAACCATGGGTCCACAACCCATAGGGGGTCCACAGAATATAAATAGGTGTAATAAAAGTTGAATAAAGTAAATATAAAAGTTATTATAGGCCAGGCTTAAAATGTGACACGTTTTAAAATATTAATTACATGTGGGAGTCCTTGGGCTGAAAAAGGTTGAAGACTCCTGCTTTAGCCTCTTGGCCAATATCCTACCAACAGATTTTCATTCTTCCTCTTGCCATTTTTGGGTTTGGACCTTCAAATCAGAACCCTCAGCTGAACTGAATTCTGTGCAGAAGCCAGCATATACATCCCTGGATAGACCATCAGCATCTGCCCCATTTCATTTTCTATCATTAAGACCCCCAAAAAGGGCCCTGGGAAAAGACCAAACATGGCCTCTCACCAAACATGACCTCTTTGTTACACAAAGATGTGAGATCAATAATCTCAACAGCAGCAGAGACAAAGGCCAACATCTCAGTTGCAACTTTCTTATTATTTTCCACAGTGTGCGCTGTTCACTGTCTTGTGTCAGCTGCTCATCATGTTCTGTTGTGTGTTTCTATTGTCTATGGTCTGTTGTGTTTTTCTGTAGCTCATCTGACCTTGCATTTGTTTGTTTATCAGCTCCTTCTGCGATTTCTGTGAACACTTCATCGCCACTGGTCAGATGCTTTGTTAACAACTAAAATCTTCTGTCTTAAAAAGCTCTCCCACAGTATAACCCTCAACAATGTATGCTTCCTGAAAGTCAACAATGTCGTGACTGAATTCTTCCCACTTGTTCCCCCGAAGTTCTCGGTGAAAAACAGCCTTTAACGTATGACAGCAGCCTTTCTTGGAAATATCACGAACTGGTTCCCCCACCACTGCATTTTCTTGCTTATATCTTGTCACGTATCCAACATGATTCTATTTTTCTTGTCATCTTCAAGGCCCTTTTATTTTTCTTAGATACATCTTTGTTGCATCTTGATCTTCGTTTTTGTTCCTTTCTATGCCCATCTTTCTTCTGAGTTTTTCAAATAAAGACAGTTTTTTTTAGGTCCTCTCCACCTCTTCTCTGTTTTTCCATACAGAAATGCCTTGTAGCAATCCTGTCACCATACTCTGAAATGTAAGCAGCCATAGTGACATCATCTGTTTATCCAACCACCAAACTGTCAATCTGCAATGAAGGAAAAACAATACATTCAAACATATTCGTCATCTTAATTATAAGACAGGGCTGAACTTCAAATTCAGCTATATTATATCCAAAACTACTTATTCTGAAATTGTCCTAAAATCACGGACAACCAATCATAAATACCCAATCCAGATGACAACAGAATGAACATTTGTGAAAAGACCATCTCTAGCCGGTACAGCACAGCACAGCTATGATATGATATATTATATATATATATAATATCAGCAATCCATTCCTTCTGCAGTACCTTGAAAAAGTATTGTATCCGTTTACATCACACAAGTGTAAATTCGACATTTGGGTTATGAATTTATTGGGTTACGTTATTTACTGACAGCATTTTAATTCAATTAATTTGTTGAATATTTGTATGAAATGTATTTCTTCCGCCTTCTATGCATTCTAACTAAGTAAGTAACCATAACAATAGTTAATAAATAATAATAATAATACGAACAACACTAGCTACTAAACTACACTAACGCTAACAACAGTAGTAGTAGTAGTAGTTCTAGTCAGTGTTCTCATTTAGGATCCTAGTTGTCTGTATTGGTCTGGTGCATCCAGAACCTTCTTCCTGATTGTAGCAGGAAAGGCCATTATCCAGTTGGTTGGGGTTCTTAATGGCTCTCTAAGCCTTATTTTTGCATTATCTGATATAGATGTCTTTTAGGCAGAGTATAGGACCACCTTTAGCTGAATTAACCACTCTTTGCAGGGCCTTGCTATTTTGTTTGGTGCTCTTTCTGTACATCAGCGAACGTCAACTGGCGGCCCGCGGGCCACATGCGGCCCGCCAGAGCTTTCCATCTGGCCCCCAGAATATTACTGGATTCAGGAATAGCCCGGTGAAGAGGACAAAGTACGTTTCTATATTTTTCTTTAAGTGAAATGAAACAAACTCCCTCTGAAAAGTAGCTTGTGCTATAGCCCCCCTCCAATCAAAAAAATGACGATAAACGCGTTTCTCTTTTATTGTTTCACGTCTGTCAAAATTGTCCTTTCTTGGGCTTCATTTCCCCACACAATAGCGCACTATTGCAGCGTCTTAATAACAACCGTCAATATAACAGAGAAGAGCATGGTAAGTACAAGCTTTGCACATCAGCAAATAGATACAAACGACAAATAAAAGCGTCAGGCCGTCAGTTATGAGAAATGTTACTCTTTACATCAAATTAAAGTAGCCTGTGATCCAACAAATAAATACTAAGTAAAACCAAGAAAATCACAAGACTGAAATACTCACGTTTGTTTAATGGGGGAAGTGACATTTCCCCTCCGACACTTATCTTTTTAACATCGGGCTTGACAGCTGTTATGCCTGCCTTATGCGCCTGCAGTCCTAGTTCATTTTTCACAACTTCACAGGTGTATGTTGATCCGAACATCGTGAGCACATACATGGCCAGTGTCTTCAGTGTGTCATACTTTTGGGGACGAGCCACCCAAAAGGCGCTCAGCGTTCAGCACCACGGAGAACAGGCTTCATGTCACCAGCGGCCTGGATGTCAAGCAGTTCACTGTGATTAGCCGCATCACCTTCCCCCGTTAGAAGTTGACAGCCTCATGAATATGAAGCCTAAATTATCGTTTTGCCCCTAGTGGCTTGCTACCGTACAGGTAATATGAGTCTGTTAACGCTGACAAAGGCTAAAAAATAACATACATTTCAAAGGCCAATTGATATATGAAATAATATTATATTACTTAGGATACAATATTAATTTAATTTTACGGGCGTCTGGCCCTGATAGTGTCTGCCGAGAAAAATTCTGGCCCTTGGACAAATGTAGTTGATGACCCCTGCTGTACATCATGTTCCCCGTCGGGATACAACAAGTGGTGCAGGAAATTCCTCATTATTTGAGGGGATACCTGGAAGTTCCTCAAGTGCCTGAGGTGTATCTGTCTTGTCTTTTTCACCAAAGAGACAATATGCAGCCCCCCCGAGATCAGGCTGTGATGTGTCCACTCTCTCCACAGAGGACCCATTAATATTAAGGGAGGCATAATTCATTCCCTGCTACTTCCCAAAATCCACTATCGTATCATTAGTTTAGCTGCTGATCAGGAGGAGGTTGTTGTCTTGACACCACTTCCTTTAGATAGGGCTCTTTATTGTTTTTAGTCATCAGTCCACTAAACAAACTGTAGTGTGTGCAGTGTACTGGCAAGTGAAGACCAGATTTAATCCAGATTTAAACCAGCTGCTGATATACATTGGCAATACCCTATACTGTAGATACATTGAGTATGAACATTTAGGGACATTGAGTAGTTGTGGCACTATCCTGAGGGCATATAGACTAGCCAGAGGGCACAGCTTCTTCAGAATAGTGGCAGCATCATGCAACAAGTCTATTGATAAACCCCCTATTCTCCAGGCCAAGCTTCAATAAACATTACAGCACAAGACATCTTGTCCTGTGCACTTTCTCTCCACTACCTGAAGTGACCACTGATGAATAAATTCTTACGCTTAATCAACAGGTTGCAGTTAATGAAATCTTTTCATTTTAGACCAAGGCCAAACTGTTCAGGTTTTCTTCACTTGCTTTGTATGTTTTCTCCGATATGAATGAGAATGTGCTCAAACAATTCAAAAAGTAATTTAAAAATGAATTGCTGTTCAAAAATCTCTCTGTAACAACAACAATGAAGTCTGTGACTTACACAATGTTGTTCACACAATTACACAATATTTTGAATATTCTCCTCAAGAATAATGTTAGTGCTGAAGAAATATCCACTGAGCATCATATCTTATATTGATATCTTCAAATATCTTATTTTGATATTTGAAGATTTAGCCACAGCTGGCCTTATACAAATGTAGGAAAATGGCAGAATCTATGTTAAACACAAGACAGACATCTGCCTTAAAAAATGCAATGGCTTTAAATATCTTAAAACTATATTCATTCATAGACATTTTTTATGTAAAAGACTGATGACGATGATATCACACTGTTGGCATTTACGCTGATTTTACACACTGTATAATCAGTAGTAGAATGTACAATTACTCAAGCACTGTACAAACACAAGTACAAATTTGAGGTTCTGCTACTTCTTAAGATAAATAAACTATTTAAAATCTGTCTTGGATTAGCTTTTTTGAGATAAAGAACATGATGCATTGCTGTAGATAAACTACCCAACAATATATGAAGTAGTTCAAATTGTAGATTTAAAAAGTTTCGAACTTAGTCTAAAGGAAGTGGCTTTAATCAGCTTTTTATGTGACGTTCTTCTTGACAGTTCATTAAAAACAGCCTATTTTGCATTGCAATCCAGTCTCATGTCCATCATCCTGCCTCAAACCATTCAATAATAATCAGCACATCAGTGGAAGGCAGGGATGCCCTCAAATTTTGAGCCCCTTGATGCCTTGAGGCAACATCCATCCATCATTATCTACAACCACTTATCCTTTGGAGACGATCCCAGCTAACAGTGGGCAAGAGGCAAGGTGGACAGGTCCTCATGGGGCTGACACATAGAGACAACAAGACTTGTCTCTAGTTGTTTCAAAGGCCCAGTCCTGCTCTGAGCCCTTTTTATTCAACACACTTTCATGAATATTAAGACTACTGTAGGTGAATGACTGCTGTACTTAGCAAAGCTCAAAAATAGACAGCAAATAAAATGTAAATACTAGTTAGCCAGTGAACTCTTTCAATTTTTTAAGACAGAGTGAGACAACCAGTCTTCTCTGAATGAATTGTAACATTCAGGCTACTTGTAAACCCCCAGAGATTTCCACAATAAATTAGGCTGCACAATAAGAGCTGTAGCAGTAACACTACTCACCTTAAACACCTCTCTTTTGACATTCCTGCTGAATCAATTAAGCATTATGTGCTGCATGAGAACTCAGAAAAGTCCCTTGTGGTATGCTGGCTGCTTCCTGATGAAATGAAGGGCAACCTTTACCTCAACAGGCCGAGGGACTGAGAGTTTGTGCATATTGTAAAAGTCTAAACCACCCAACAATGAGGAACACTTGGGCTGCTTGATATGCCTTTTGCACCCTTGATGTCCTGAGCCATGGTGAATGTGCCCCATGCTGTGCTGAGTTATGCAGTCTTAAATGCAATCCTACGCCATTATAAAGTTGAACCTTCTGATATGTGACAGGATGTCAAAAATTACCATATGGGTAAAGATTTTATTTAATCTATTTCAGGCAACAAATCAATTTTCTTTTATATCTGAGTAGCTCCCAGAAGGCAGAAGCATTTAATTTAGAAATCAATTTAACAATATATTAAATAGATTTTGGAAAACAGTCTTTAAACAGTCTAAAAACAAAACTGTGTATTTGTGATTTTTTTTCCCTTGTTTTCAGCAGTTTGTAAGACAGTTTATTGTGGATGCTAAATGTCTGCACAGGCTTCAATTTTAATTCATGAAAGCACTGTTGAGACAAAAGACAAAACATCAAGACTGTGACTGACTCTATTCTAGCATGCCACAAATGGGGGTTACACAGGGTCAAGCATGGATAGTGTTAAATCTTAGATTGTTATGGGGACACTGACTTCACTCGTTGAGATAGAGAGCAGCTGTATGTCTGTGTTTAGGAAAGCAGGCACCATTCTCATGGTTACCAAGGTAAGGGCTGTCTCACTCCCTAGACACAACAAATAGGTACATAACGTGAGAAGCCTCAGATAACACTGACTCCTGTGCACACTTTCTCTCCACTGACTGAAATGACCAAAAGACAACATAAAAATCAGCATTTCTTGACAGAAAACATAGCATTATTACAATGTTGTATAGTAACCAGTGGCACGCAGTTAGAGTGGTTAGCGCTATCACCTCACAGCTGGCCTTTCTATGACTAAGGATTTTGTGACTGTGGTAAAGGGACCTTTCAGTGTGGAGTTTGCATGTTGTCCCTGTGTCTGCGTGGGTTCTCTCTAGGTGCTCCAGCTCCCTTTCACAGTCCAAAGGCATACAGGTTAATTAATAAGCATGGATGATTGTGTCCACTAGCATCCCACCTGATAGTGGACTAGAGGCAGGGGTACAATCTGGACAGCTTGCCAATTCACCCTGCAAAGGAAAGTGAATTAATAAATGAATAGTATCCGATATTAAAAATGTATCTTAAACCTGCATAATAGATAATCTATGGTATTTCATACAATTAAGCACAACATATACGTATGTGCATAATTAATTGTCTTGATTTATTAACATTTAAAAAAAAAACCCAGATCTTTCTTACTCTTTCTTACAACTTTACAGCACAACGATAATAATTTCAAGTGATATATTGTCAAGATCACTTTGTTACAAACCAATTTGTACAAAAAGATCCAAAATTTGGCATACCATTGTAAGGAATGTGATTTGTGACTATTCAAACAACTATCAGTGTTATATATATATGTATATATATATATATATATATATAGGGTTGGGCATCGTTTGAATTTGAACGATTCCGGTTCCGATTCCAATTCCTCGTTTCGATTCCGGTTCCTAACAATTCTCGATTCTGATTCTTTTAAGAGGCAGGGTCAAAAAAGTTTACATTAAATGAGCTAGTTAACCAGAGTTCTTTCTGGATGAAATGATCTGAACTTCTCTATGAACTTGAACTTTTATTAACTTTACTATGAATTTCTCACAGGGCTATTTTAAACCAGTATATAAATATCAAACCTATGAACTTTAATATAAATGTTATGAATTTTCTTTTCACAGGGGTACACTTTCACAAGAGAGCTTTATTTTTGAAAACCTCATGAAAACACATTTACACATATCCTGAGTGAATGTTACTGAGCTCCCACTGATGGGCTAACCTGGTGCAGAATATCAAACAAACAAAAAAGAACAACTTGTACAACCCAGTCCAGATTAGCAGCAGGTACAGTATAAATTCAGAAACAGTTCTTGTTGAGGAAAATGATCATATCTGCTTTCTCAGGAAGTATGCGTGAGCGTTCTGGACAGATAGTGTCTCCTTGATAGCTGCCTCAGTGTTGGCATAAGACGTATTTTATTGTTTTACTTACTCGATTCTGACTGCAGTGCGGTGCTAGGCTCAGGGTCGGAGCTGGAGGAAGAGGCAGCGGAGGAAGGCCGGCGCAGCACGTCAAAGACGGGGCACTCCGTTATTTAATCATGTTGGTCATGCACCCTCCTTTGCATGACATAATCTTATTGCAAGTGTTGCACTGAGACGAATGGTCATTTCTTTTATTAAAGTTAAGCCACACTTTCGATCGCCTGACTGGGTATCGAAACTTGGAATCGAAATTAAAAAATTGGAACGATTCCGGGAGAATCAAAATGTTAAGTCCCGGTTCCAATCGATACTCGATACTCGATGCCCAACCCTATATATATAGTATAGTATAGTATTATATACCTTTTTTTCAAGTATACATTTCACAAATGAAAACTAGGTGGACTCATTAAATCTGGTCCATGATCTCTGTCTTTACCCACGATTTCAGCTATTTATTTCTGCTCATATACACAGAAGTGAGCCTTCATGGATGGACACACATAATCTTATTATGGATTTCAGGGTAGCCTGGGTGTATGAAATTAAACACGAGAGGAAATGATAAACGTAAGCTAGCTTGTTTCACAGCTTTTATGTATGTTGGTACATCTTAATTCTTTCCCACGGCAATATTGGAATACTCTATCTCATTTTTACATCAGTACACACACACACACACACACACACACACACACACACACACACACACACAACTCACCCCCAACAGCAGGAAATGGGCTAAAATCAACAGCAGTTCTTTGGTTATAAGAGAATAATACAATGAATGAGGGTGTAAGAGCTTGCAGATTATGTGTGCAGATAATATCATTAGATGCTAGATAACAGGATGTCTCTGACTAAATGTTCAGCTTAGGGGCGGAAAAGGTGTAACACCAGACTCTGTCATGGTGATATCTGCTCCATCCTCCTCTCTTCCCTCTTCTGCCTCTGGATCATCTGATTAGTGTTGTACATACGCATAACTTCTTGTTCCACACCTGCCATTCTGCACCTGTCCACCAGCAGTCACTATTGACTTTTCCACCTCTTCTCGTCCACCTGATAAAGTCACCTGCCTACCCAGCTGCTCCTTGTCTGCTATCATTGTGTATTGAGGGCAGCTCAGTCTTTGCCAGACTGTTTATGTTGCCTTTGTCGAACAGCCTACATTCTGTCCTGCCTCCTTGTTTAGCCCCCTGAATTTGTTGCTGACTCTAACCCTGTTTTAGATCTAGTAAAGACTGTTTTTATCACACCTGTTCTTCCTCCTCAGTCTGCTTCTGGCTGCCAAATCTGTGATCCACTGTTACACTCTGGTGTTGGCACTTGTATGTGTACATCTGTGTGCATTGACACTGCATGTGGTAATATAATAAGCTCAACCTTACTCTCCTCTACATTGTGTATGTGCATATGTAAGTGTAGAGTGAGTGTGTGAGTGTGCACGCTTGCATGCCCTTGAGAGGCAGGCAGGTTTGGGCAACAAGGTATTGTGTTAGAAAACAGAGAGATCAATAACAACCTGAAAAGAGAGCAACCTCAGGGATACAATCACACAACTTGAAGGGAGAGAGGAGAGAGGAAAACCAAAACTGTTGCCTATGATTATCAAAACAATAGATTTCAGCGGGGGGATATCAATCTATTTTTCACCACATTCTGTGAAAAGACACGGCACAAACATCAAATCTGTTTTTTTCTGCTCAAAGGAAATAGGCATTAAAAACATTTATATCCGTGGAGACCTGTCCTCTTGGCTAGAATAAACTATAGTTTTTGTTTATTTGACTATTGCACATTTGAGAGTCAGTGCTGAATGATCAAAGGACACAATCACACACCAACAGAGCAAGTACTACTCATTGTACAACATACCAACCTGAATATAAAGAGATTTGAGTAGACATTATAATATAATCATCTGTATTTTTAAAATGTATACTGTAGTACGTTTCTTCCCCCTCAAAGTAATAAGTTATTGAAACCCGCAATAATCAGCAACATTGAGGAGTTGATAGGTCACAGTTCACAGGTTGGTGGACTTATTCATAACCTTCTCCTCCCTTGGCTGAGTCCTCTCCCAGCCTTGACGAATGCGGGTTAGAGTTCTGTCCACGCAGGGGAGGAGAAGCAGCACCTTGAGCACCAGCACCACAGACGGCACAATCAGACACAGCATGTAGCCCGGAGGAGTGTACCATTTGTAGGTAGAGGGACGAAGAAATTTGTTCCAGCCGTAGATGTAGCCGTGTGCCGTGCATATGCTCAGGGTCAGGTGACCGAGCTTAGACTGAGAAAGAAAAAACACAGATGTTAAACGAATAGTGTGACATTTTATGTAATAAGGTCATTTGCTTGCAGAGCAGAGAGTCATGCAGAGAGTTAGAGGAGAAGATCAATGCCACTCTCATGTACAGATATATGTAGCTGGAGTCAGCAGGAGGTTAGCTTACAGTAGCTTTGCATAAAGGAACCTGGCAGAAACAGCTAGCCCATCTCTGCATGGTAACAAAATTAACATGTTATATCTCAGGAGGTGACCACCCAGGAAATAGTCTCATTGAAACACCCTGTAAAACCGCAATGTGTTGTTTCACACTTTGTATTTGTACATATTATACAAGCAAGATCTAACATGTTGAATAATGAGACTCAGAGGTTCCGGATTTTAATTGTTACCCACAAACAAAGCTAAGTTATCTGTTTTCTCCTGTTGTAACACAAATGTATGCATTTTACTTGAGAATGAGAGATCCACTGACATATACATATTACAGATATTGCATGATAAACATCTCTCTCTATATAGAAGATTGTTGGTAACTGAATCCCCTGTGGGTGGTATGCTTATTAGTGAATATAAATATATCCACCTATTTTTTTATGACTTTAGGAATATAAACCTGTCCTGCAGTTAACTCTGTGGTGTTTTTCTGATAGATTTAAAGATAAAGTCTGACTACTTTCTTTTCTTGTGGAATCCTCAAGTGTTAAATAAGCTAAAGATACAAATTGTCTTATAGCCATTAGCAGAATAATTGGTTTTGTAGCACCAGTGGCCTTTGAGGCTCAGTTATTGTTAATTACTTTGGATAATGTGCTTTCATTTACATTTTTAGTATTTGTCTGCTGATGTTCTCTTCCACAGTGACTTACAATAAGTGAAAACAACACAATAAGGAAACATTCATATTAATGTAGTTCACTAATGAACTGTGCCCCTATAATGATAATCAGGGATCTTATTGAACCCATTTAGAACCACTGCTGATGTCAGCATTAACATGTACTGTTGACAACCCTAATCACACACACAACGTTTATGTAAATTGATACTTTTTGTGTTTTTCACAGCTCTTCTCACCAGATTATACAGATTATCTTGACCTAGACCTCTATCTCTAAGTCTCATTCCCTATCTGAGGACTACCTATGGACCTGACCTTTACACAAATGGACCTGTGACCTGTATTAACAATCTTCTCCCAGAGGATTATTCCAGGTATCATAATTCTATTTAATGAATAACTTAACATTTAAAATCCTGGGCTGGAGCCAGCCAGGCTTTCACTCTGTGTGCTTCTGTTACGCAGTTAGTTAACTAGGCTCTGAGGAGATGAGTGCCAGTGACATATTGCTTTTAAAACACTTTAATAACTCTGATGAAAACTTGGACACTTCAAATATAGATTATCATAAAGGCCCTAAAATAAGTTTTTTACTGATAGTGTTCTTATGACTCATAACTTTGATAAGCTTAAAGGTAAACACAAGCTCAAACACACCCACACTAACACATGCACTTAAGAAACACTAGATTTCCAGCTGCACTCTGACCTGAATGAAGCTGAACTCTCTCCAGCTGAGAGTGCCTCCCACAGACGGCAGCGATGTTAGTCCTAGCAGGACATAAAGAAAGAAGCCCAGGATTCCCAGTACATAGAATGAGTCTGTGCCCCATGCCTCTGTATTATCAAAGTCAAACGGAGTGGTTTTATTGTCTATCTAAGAGAGACAGAAACAAAGAGAAAGTACCGTAAGCATGGTGCCTCTTTTTACTTAATGTTAGCTTTACATCATGTCCCTCTATGTACAGGACTGCAGAAACACTGCAAGGTTTGAACCAGCCAGCTGTACCTCATCCACCACGCGCGAGATGAGTTTGTGTCTGACAGCATAGCGAATAGGAATGATGAATGTATAGATGGCATGGAGAAAAGCTAAGCCCAGTGCAACCAGACCCATCTGCTTCCTGCACAGCATCCATTGGTCCAGCCAATCTGGGAAGCGCCTGGAAGAAGCAACGGTGAGCTAGGTACTTTACGCACCCAAAAATGATACACACTTGAAAAAGAAATTGCACATGTAGTGAACATTTTTTCCTCGTTCATCTGACCTGTATTTGGTCCCTCTGTAGAGCTGAAGGAAGGCAGCTATAACACCAGGCAGGTAGCACAGAGACAACATGATAAGAGACACAATTGGAAACACCTGAAAGACAGGGGACAAACAAAGAACACACCCTTTAAAGGGAACACAAAATACAAACTACCACCAATACTTCTGAACCAGAATGGGGCAAATCTTAACCTTGTTGGCCAGGGACACCATTATTCTGTAGGAGATGTCGTTTCCTTGTTCAACATACGCGTAGATGACATCTCTAATGAGCAGATAGAAGAAGAAGAAGGCCATGAGGCCAAAGGCCACACGTAGCGGCAGCCTCCATTCTGGAAACAGTTGCAGGGGGAAGTCCTCCAGCTCTCTGGCTGCTGACAGTGACCCTCTATCCAGAACAGTGAGGCCCAGCTTGGTGGCCATCTCCGCTACTGCCTGCTTTGCTTCTGCACTGTTCCCACACAGGTACACCTGGAGCATGGGGTTATTTAAAAAATAGGCTGAAGTATAGTCATGGGTTGTGTCATCATTAAAGATCAAATACCATGATATAACCAAAACCAACAATGATTTCGTCCATCGCTCAATACTTTCCACTTTAGGTGCCACTCAGCCCCAAGTCACACACATATATATATATATATAAAAAGGCTGATTAGTTTTCCTAAAAACCTAGGCACTGGCCAGACATTTTCAAACAAGAGCAAACAGTGTGTTTGTTTGGATTTGATGCGCTAATGAGTAATTACGGCATCAGAATGGCGTGTGTGGGACTGACTTAAAATAAACTTCAGTGCCCATGTACATCAAAATGAAGAAACATGTCTCCCTGTACAAACAGCATGGCTCTTTGGTGTGTTTTTAATAGCTTGGAAGTGTATGGCACGGAAGAATAAACTTATTTACCTGTTTTCTAAAACTCTGAGAAGAAGCATTTACAAGTGCATCTTATTTATTTACTGTTATTATATCTGCAATTATCTAGTCTATCAAGTGCTAATTTAAAAAAAAACAAAAACAAGTGCATCTTTCCATCAAAAATGCCTCACAATAACAATAAAAAATAGAAATATTTTCCTCTAGCTGCACTCTGATCAGCTTTTGTTTTTCAGTTGCTAATAATTACCTTAGATTATTGTTCGATGACTCACCAGCCCTGTTTGGAATATGTAACGCATGACTGCACTGTGTGCACCTAAAGTGTCTGTCTTCAGAGGTACCCTTGTTTGTTTGTTTGTTGATCTCCACAGTGCAGTGTGGTTTCAGTACTTTTGAGATGAAGCCTCTGGAAGTGCATGACTATGTAAAGACACATGCATACTATATATAGGCATGCTACTCAGTATGTACGTAATCCCATTTCTAGATCTCACCATGCTGAAGGTTATTACCGCACTCACAGCTCTGTGATAAGACGATTAAGTTGTTTGTAAAGGAGAAGAAAACCAAATCACACAAAGGGAGGAGAGAGAGAGAGAGAGAGGTAGAGAGAAAGCGAGCGGTTTGACAGGCATATAGTGAAGTCTGTAGGATTGAGCAGTTTTCCCTCAGGTGTGTGTATAAGTGGACCGGGCAGCCAGCCATGTCTCCCTACATTACTGCACCAGTAACAGCAGGGGACGGCCGACAGACTAAATCTCCATCTGAATGTAAATGTGACAGAGCCACTGCCCCGCTGTGGATCTAATCAAATTGCTGGCTGGGGAATAGCACACATTTACAAGCGTGTGCGTGTGGATATATACTGTACCTACGTATGCACTGATAAAGACACGCACATTCAAACACACTACTCATGTTCTCTCATAGCTACCTGTTTTCAAAGAAAATAGAGCACTGCAGTGGTATCTGTGCGTATGTATGGGGGGTTGTTTGTGTTGAAGAGGATTCGAGGCAGATTCAGGTTTGGTCTCCCGAGGTTCCAGCATGTTTGTGTTGCTCTTTGTAGCTGCGAAACGGAAGCTGCAATAAACACTGGTCTTTCTACTTTGTAACATCATAAAGTGTGTTTGTTTGTTTGTGTGTTTACACAAGTGCTGACCTCATTTTCCTTGCATTGTTATGGAAAGACGCAAAATCAATCATCTCCAGGAACACGAATGAAATCAATTCCTAAATTTTTTATGGTGTATGGTGAAGCGTTCATCTCCTGTTATTAACAAGTCTGAGAGCTACTTATCTCTTTGTAATCCAGGAAATGATGAAAGCGGTTATTGTTGCTCTGGTTTAAAGTCAAACATGTCTCATCATGAAAGGATCAAGTTTATAATCTCCCCTCCTGTTACTGCTCTAGTCAACCAAAACCTTCCTTTAGGCTCGGAAATCTTCCTGGATCTGCTTTGCGTTCCCACTGACATCTATTAACATATTTCTTATTTCCACTTCCGCTCTCACCTGTTTTCCTGCCAGAAGTCCATTCTGCAGGGCCCAGGCAGAAAGTGTGTTAAGGCCTTTCACCACAGCAGCTCCAGGGACCAGTCTGAAGAACACACAGCAAGAACTTTAGTTGCTATTGTTTCTGTCTACAAACACACAGACGGGGGAAAGAAAGGGTCTTAAAATGGTGAGAATCAATGTTTCCACTTCAGCTGAATAGACACACAGCAGGCCTTTCTACCAAGGGAGCTGCAACCCTCCAAATTTTTTCATTTCTTTTGGATTCAGTTGAGAGTTTTGATGTCTCATGCTCTAAGTGGAGTTTAGGAGCAAAAAGACATCCAGCATTCGGAAACAAGTGACACCTACTGTTGCAAAATGATTGCTGACATTTATCTAGGGAAAAGTTAGCTCTGTTTTTTGAGATTGTGAGAAAAAAAAAAAGATTTTATGAGGATGGGAGTGATGGACATGTACAGTTCTTATGATTAAGACACCCTTAATTTCTTCTCCACATCTTCACAGGAGACTGTTACCTCTGCAGGTAGGCGGCGTTGGCTTCGGGGTATATGTTTTTCTTCAGGTTATTACTGAGGTCCACCAGCACCTTTTAGTCAACCCATCAGCATCAAGACAGCAATGGAAATAAAAGATAAAAGCAGTTAAATCTAAGTCATATCTATTCAATTAAGTCTTATCTTATCTCACACATATCAGAAAAAAGAGAGAATGTTGAGTAATTCAGTGATTATGATAAAGGTGTGAACAGAAATGAGCTGGCAACACTCCTTTTAAGAGTGACCTGAAAAAAGTGCTGATTATGCACAATGTCAGCTGTAGTCCTTTTACAAACCAAGGCATTACTGTAATCCCATTACTTTTTAGAGTAACCAAGTAAAGTAGAGTGGATACTGCTCCAGTGTCAGTACTTTCTTATCTGTGTGTGATTCAGACCTGATTTTCATTTTATATATCATTATTTTGCTTTATTTTTCCAGTTCACTTTTATCTGCATTATTTGTCAGTTTCACTCTTTTGTTTCTCATTTTTACGGAGGTGTACTCTGACTTTGATGTCCTAATTTTATAAAATGTTTTACTCTTGATTTTTCCGTGTAAACCACTCATCTTTCTTAAAATGTCTGAATGTGTTTTTGTTAAGTTATTCTTTTTTAAGTTTTAATCACTATAAATTGTTGCCTGAGCTACATGGTCTAACCTTTTCATTCTGTCTTTAAGCCTTATTATCTCAATTTCAGTACAAGTGAAAAAATAGTACAACCTGTTAAAGCAATAACACCATCAAGCTACACAGACACAAGGTAATCTGCTTATTCATTTTATGATGTAATTGATAACTTTTTAATAGTAATGACCCTGACATTGGCTATGTAAACAATCTAATGTAATACTCTACAAAATCCAGAACTGAGGAAGTGAGTAAAAAATAACTCTGAAGGAAAGGGGCATTAATTAATAGGTGACAAGTTTAAATAACCGTGAGTCATGGATTATATTGTAGCTAATGATAAATCATGTGAGAACAAAATGTTAGATATGGCATTACTTCATACCTGCCAGTCCACTGATCACTTACTTCAGTGCTTCCCAACCATGATTTAAAGACAAAACAGACTTCTACACAAAGCTATCACTAACAGTTGCTTGTTTCTTTAGGCCTGTGAAACGTATTATAATGAAACAATCTGAGAGTAAATTACCTTATTAAAACTCATTGACATATGTAATATGTGATGAGTGGGCAACCCTTTTTTTCAAAGCTCATGATGTGAGAAGAACTGAGAACCACTGACTTACTTGATATTGATGTATCAGGTGACAACTAAAAACTCATCGCTGATTTATTATACCATGTGCATATTAGTTACTAATTTTGTGTCCCCGCCAGTGAAGTGAAACATCACTGTGAATTTCTTAGAGTTACTAAGAAAGCGTCATTATTACTCCATGATTAGTTTCCATTTAAATAGCTCATACAGTACTGAGTTATTACCTAATTAAACGAGTAAAAGAGTTTACTGGAATCAATATGTTGATTGTTGATACGTGGATTCATGAATGTGGAAGAATTAAAAAATATATTTGAGTTCATTAGATTTAGTAGTCATAGTATGTTTCTTGATTCAGCGTCAAGAAATTGTTTTTAAGGCAAGTAGTCATTATTACTTCTTGATTTGTTCTCTATAGTAACTATTTTGTGTACCTTATTGTTACAGATGCTACGTTTACCTTTCCTTCAAGATGCTGTGCAATGGTCTCCAAGAACTCATAGTGTTCTCTATGAACACAAATAAAGATCAGACCGGCTGTCTGGGCTGCTGCTGCGTGGCTCATCACCTGGACGAAACACACATTCAAGACACAAATACATACGAACATGAGAAAAATACTCCCAGTTCATTTTGACAAACTTCAAGCGTTGTGTTATGCCATATGTTGTACCTGAGCTCCCTGAGGCAAGGGACCACAGCTGTCAGGTCTGCGGCTGCCGTATACCACCCTATAGCCAGACTGGAGTAGACGCAGGCCCAGAGAACGCCCTAAATCCCCCGTCCCGAAGATACACAGCAGCTCTGGCACAGAGGCAGGTGCTGTGCCCAGAGGATGCAGCGACACGCTCTCTGGCTTCATCTCACTTGCTGCTGTCGTGTTCACACACTGAGTTTGGATGGTCAGGGTTCCCTGCTGTGTAGTTATATTGCTGTGGAATATGACCTGTACAATAGCCTCTCCCTGTTTCTCTTTGAGTTTGATTTTTAACCCTTTTCTACCTGCTGTAACAATAACAGTGTGTGTGTATGTGTGTGTTTGTAACCCGTAATCAACGACTGTTATCACGTGTTGAGGAGTGTGCCAGCATGCATCATCTTGTCATATGACTGTAGGTCATCACCCAACAATCTTACAGTATATATTTATATTTATATATTTTTATTATTGCTTGTGCTTCTCAAAGATTGATCGGTACAGCAGGACTTTGAACTGTATATCAGTGTATCTTCTGGGTTGTGTGGATGTAACATTAACCTCAACATTTTATCATTTCTTAGAAACACAGATTGCTGTAAAAGCAATATCTATCAGACATAATTTGACTTTCACATTTGACAGAAGAAAAAAAATCATATTCTGCTACTTTCCAGGGCTGCCTTATTCCATTTCCCTCTCTTTCTACACTAGACATGGTGCCACGTGGGAGATTCTAGCCCACAGATTCATTATCATTTCAAAACCCACTGTTCCAACCAAACGACTAGGAAGAGAATTTGTGCAAATTTAGTGTTCATGTCCCCATGGCTAAAACATCTGCAAAGTTGTGACACGAACAGACTCAACAGAGCAGAGATGAAGCTTGGCATATATGTGTTTTAGTGTGTGGCGTTTTACTTTGTATGAATGCATGGTTTTACTTGCCAAGTGTTCGTTGGTGGATGTGTGTGTGTGTGTGTGTGTGTGTGTGTGTGTGTGTGTGTGCCCATGCATGTTTGTGAGTGTGTGTGTGCGCTGAAATGGGTCAGGATGATCAGAGCTGAACACAGTCTCAGCTGTGATGTGCAGCACCTGGGGATTTGGCTCTGCAGACAGGGTGACTACCTGGCTGTAGAAATGACACATAGCATCACATCAACTTTACTGACTATTTGCACAAAAATACACTCCTCACCATAAAAGCAGCCTCATTGAAATCACAATGTGCACATACATAGCCAGCAATATTTATGGCAGACAAGCAGCGTGTTACCTCAGGAGCTTTTACAGTCAAGTCCATAACTAAAGCATTAATGTCTACCTGGGGGGATATCGCAGCAAAATGAGAAATCATTTTATGCCTAACCTTTAAGGCATCCATTCACTTGTAGCGCTGTTAGAATAGACCTGATAGCAGATCCACTCCGATGACTCATTTACTAGCTCTGCCTCGGGGAAATCTCTTTTTTCTCCTCCTCTTACTTTTGCTCTCTTCCTACAGTATCTCCCTTTCTGTTGCTCTTTATACTCCTTAACTCTGTTCCTAGTGTACCTCACCTCTATTTTACCAATGATTGTCTAAATTATCAACTGTTGAATTTATTGAGTAAATTCCAAGTCAGCTGTAATGATGTCATCAAGGACTGTGTCCTCTGTCTTACTGTTTGCCGCTTTGCTCTCAACGTCTCAACCTCGATAACCCTATCAACCCCTCCCCCCGCCTATAAACACATAGTTTGAACTCTTTTCAGGTCACTGATTTCTTCCTGCTCTAACTACACCTTGACTTTTGAGTTGTGGTTGAATTGACGATGCCTGTGGTATGTGTCAACCACTGGGGGCAGCAAACATGCCTCGAGCTGCCAGTCTGCTAGAAATGCAACAGAAGAAGAGCAACTTGTGCATTGTGTGTTGAGTGGATTCATTTTGAGCACAAAGATAGATTTACAGTTTTTCTCAGTTGCTAAAACACAATTTCTGAAACCTTGCTCCATTTTCTTAAAACATTCAACACAAAACCTCATCTTCAAGCACTATTTACAAAACCTCTGACTCCTCTTGCGAAACCAAACTTTCGCCTCAAAACAGTTTTACCCGTGCTCAAAACCAAACACTGCTCTCAAATCATAAACAAAGCGATCAAAATCAGAAAGTCACTAAACAATACACCAAAAAATAAAACACATTGTTCAAAACATATAGTTCTCAGGGAGAAGTAAATTTTTAATCTGAAAACAAATTCCATATTTTTCCGTCATTGAACGAAAACATGTTCTATCATAGTAGCTCAAAATTTATCAGAAATTACTACCCTGCTTTGCTCTTTGAATTTTTTTTTTGTTCTTCCTCCTCCTTGTACCCATATTTTTACAGTACTGTACCCTGCATCTCACAAACTTGTCCTTTGTCTCTGTGATACTGTAATTCTTGTTCTCTGTTGATATGAACCTGCAACCAGTCAAAATCTATTGAGCAGTCAGTACTGTAAACAAATGGAAAGCACAATGTTTCCACTCTTTGTCTTCCTCTTCCTCTTCGTCTTCCTCTTCCTCTTTCTTGCCCTCCTCCTCTTCCTCCTCGTCCCCCACCTCGCATACGCACTCGTCCTCGTCCTCTCACATAGTTTCTTCTATCCATTCTCAGACTTTCTCATTCCCGCCTTCAACAACCTGTTTGCTCTCTGAGCTGGCTTATATTGGCTGTGTCACATCATTTGAAACAAGTGAAATCAATTTTGAGTGGTTGTGTTTAATCAATGACATGTTTGCTCTATTTGTATTTAATTTCTGCCACTTGTGTTTACCAGTATGGATGACATGTGCATAATGTGTTTTGAGAATGAGATTGTGTTTAGAGTTTTGCTGAAAAGTGAAATGAGATCTGCAAATTGTGTTTTACCATGTGAAATGGTTTAAGGTATTGACAACAGACTGAACAATTAGCTAAATTAGTTCAGGCAACTGAGAACTTTGTTCAGCCAATGTGTTTTAGTGTTTTAACAATTGAGGAAAAACTGTAATAAAAGAAGACAGTAGACAGTCAGCAATGTCTTCTAACAGTCTTCTGCAGGGGAAATATCTGGCTTTTTATTTGCTAAATGTACCACTGTGTTCACCAGCTAGTTACTTACTTTATGTGCCATTTCGTGCTGGGAAGGAATTGCACAGTGGAGTTATTCTTTTTTCTTTTTGCTGAAAACAGCTCCCACTGATTGAAATGGCTAAATGTGGACATAACATAACAAAATGCATCAAACCAAACCTAGAAGTTAAAAGATGCTAAGATGAGTGCTGAGTCAGGTGATAATTCTGTTCACATAGTTATTGATCAATTGTTATTTAAAAAAATATATATTAAAACAGCTTTAAGGATCTAACAAGACATGTTGAACCCTAAATGTGGCCATAACATAAAACAAACACTGACTGGTGGAGTTTGTTGAGGATGGTGCACTGCCTTGGATGAGGCATTCAGAAGAAAACATGTACTAGTTCCCCCTTGTATGCTGAATTGTCCTTAATCAGCTAGTGTACTGTATATCCAAAATAAGTCTCCGAATGTGGCAAGACAAACACACACACACACACACAAACCTCTGATAGGTTCTTCAAGACTTGAAGGTTTCCACAGAAGTCCAGAGAGGATTCAAAAACCATGTGAGTATTTTGTGCTTATCCGAAAACATCTTGCGACATTTAACCGTGATGCTCTCTGGGACGTGTTTACATCAAACACATGCTGAACTGCCATTTTATAAATGCCAGGGTGGCGTTGCTCACGAGAGCAAGCGGACCCAAATTTTGTCAGTGTTGTGTTGGATCAGCCTGCAGTGCATTACTGGAAAAAAAAAATGTAACTTGAATGCAATAGTGAACATTAACCATTTATTTTGACAGCTTAACAAGCAAAAAAAAAAAAAAAGAGAGAGAGAGAACTCTCATTTGCAACTCTCACTAACAACACTGCACTGCATGCGCTGCAAGCAAGAGTGAATTGCTGTGGTGCTGAGGTCCAATTCCAGAGGGGAATGATTTGGGAGTTTCCAGCTGTTTCCAGCTGTCAGAAGGCAAAGAGAATGATATGAGGCAGGGTTATTAAAGACAGTTTTGAGATACAGCGTGCATATTGTATGTAGTTTCATGCTGCTACAATGGACAGAGAATAGCCTGCAGGATTGATTCTGTGGGATTTCTGTTATATGATGGCTACTACTTTAATGCATTAGGTATGAGGTTCAGATTGAGGTGCTGACTGAGCTCAGGTTTTGAGGTTGTTGAAAAATCAGACAGAGAGAAAGGGAGTCACAGAGAATGATACTGTATATACAATGAGACACAGATACAGAGAGAGTAGCAGAGACAGAGAGTGGGACACAGAAAGAGAGACAGGAGAGATGCAACTTAGGAAAGCAAAAATTGTGCCTCAGTAGTACAAAGATGCTTGTTATAACCAGAGTTTCCCACAAGTATTCCCAGAAATATTCTATAAATATTCCATTAGCAGCTTTCTAGACAGACACGCTTGGGTTCATTATCAAATACTTAGAGTAGGTTTAAGGAAAATCAGAAACAGTTTGGATGAAAGTGTAACCTATTTCTACAGATGTTTGTCATTGATGAAATTTGCTGCTTTAGGGCTGATAATATAAATGAATAGTTCATATACCGTTATATAGTATGTGCAAGGCATTTCTCATGTCCTGGGATTTGTTATGTGTGTGTGACGTGTCATTGTGTATGCTTGGTGCAACATTATCACCGCAGCAGCCCTACATACCATATAGAAACATTTCAGAGCTCAGAGATCCTCATCCTCTATCTCTGCTTTTACAGGATGAGCATTGACTGCATGTTTGAAGTTCAGAATCTTATCTGGCAAGCCAAGCGGCAGAAATCAGAGGCGGGGAGGAGCTGCATGAAGCTGCAGATTTAGAGATTTTCTTCTTTCGTCTGACACACATCGCTGCTGAATTATATGGCCTTGTCTATTTCAGAATTCAACAGAAGGGACTGTGACACTTTGAAAATATCTCCACAAAGACAATGCTTGCATGGGATTGTCTCCTTAGAAAGCAAGCTTTCGTAATATTTCTGCATCATCTTAAGTCTTCCTTCCTTCTTCCACCTCATGTCACTCTTTGTATGATCGGAGACAGATGAAACCAAACAGAGCCATTTTGGTTGCCATGCTGTGAGAGGCGAGATTGAAATCTCTGATGTATCTGTGTCATTCTATATAATCATATCTTTAACAAACAGCTGTGGTCTGCAAATAGCATGCATCCACACAGCTCCTCCTTAGTGGCTGCAGGGAAATCGGCAGCCCATTATAAAGCTGAAATAGGCCTAAAGAATTTTTCGCCTCATCTCCTCAGCCTTACCTCCAGTCAAGTGAAAGAGCTGACAAGGTAGGAAAAAGCTGACACAGAAGTCTAATTCTATAAGGATGAAAACCTCATACTCATCAGAGGTGCAATTTCCCTACTCTGTAGTTTTACAGCGGGAAGGGTGAAGGAAGAAGATTTGCACAAATTTAACGGGCAGTATGGTGATAAATGGTGATTAGGCAAATTGTTGTTGTTCTATGTACATTTTCACACCAAATCTATCGTTAACAAGGGGGAAAAATTTGCCTAACAAGGGAGGATGCCATTTGTTCTGATTCCCCTTCAAACTGCCTTCTGGGTACAATGCTTAAATGAGGCTACTCACATAGACCCATGATTGGTGAAAAATAATTACGAGCCTGCAGCAGGCCTATTGGATCAGTAGCATGGTAACTAAGTTTAATTGGGGTTTTGTCTATCATGCCTGTCTAGTGGTCTATCTGTCTCTCTGTTTCACATGTATATCTGTTCAGTTTGCAAAAGAGAGATCTCTGTTTTTATTTATTCCCGTAAATCAGTTTTTTTGTGTACTCCTGGGAATATTGATCAGTCTGGTGTTGGGTTGTTTTGATAAAACAGCTCTTTTATTAATTTCCATAAATCGTGAGGATTTGGGGCACTCAAGGGAAAATCAGTCAAACTGGTGTTGATTTATTCATTTTAAGAATGGTGTTTATTTAATTTTAATTTTTGCAAATTAAATCTTGTTTCTATGAGTTTTATCATCCTTAATATTTTTACCAAATTAAATCTCTTTTGTGACACTATTTATTGTCGGCATTTCTTCAGCAATACCCATCCAATGTACATTCAGTGATTATCTCTCTGCATAGCAGATATAGAAGATTTCATTGTGAAGAGACACACTGGATTTAAATTGACTTCAGATGCACACATTCAGAGAAAATGATGCAGCATGTAATCACATAATGTATTAATGTTCACTATTTCTATACCATATTAGAGTTGTATTAAGATGCTGCTAATCCAAACAGAACAAAACAGCTGCTAGTTCACATTAAAAGGGTTCAAATAGAGAATTACTGGGTGGCTTTTATTGTGAAGCAACCACAGGAAATACAGTGTATCACCCTGTTTAGCGCTGAACGCAAGCATTCATCAAGTATGTGTCTACGAAACAAGACAACGGTCATTTTCATTATTTTTTGACAGCAGATCAGCTTTAAATATTGCAGGAAGTAATGAAACAAGAATGAGCCGCCACAGTGAGCTGCCAGCTGTTGAGCTGCAGGTGACAGGCTACACACCTACTCGTGCCACCAGCAGCATGAAATCAGTTTGTGGTTGCAATTATTACTGACTGAATGCTTTATTAATAAAACATGAATTTGGTTGGCTGTGCTGTAAGCAGACACACCAGTTGCTCCTGTGTTGATTTCTCTAACAAAGTTGCTGCTCAAGGAGCGTTTTTTTTTTAAATGGAATTAAACTTCATTTTATGTTACCATGGTAACTACAAGTGTCATTTAATCAATCAAAGCTTTAAACTGTAAAAAGCTATAATTAATAACATTCACAAAAGATTCATATAAAGAATGTTTTATTATAAAGTTGTAGCATATATTTTGGTATGTTTCAATCCAGTGATTGTACTTGTAGAAGAATGACAGCTTTGCCTGGAATTGCCTTTTCGGCAACTTACCTCAAGAATACATGAAGTAATATGAATATATGAAATATGCATGTGAATATCAGTTCAGACTGTGGGTTCTTGCATATGAGTAACTGTCAGTTTGGTGTTAATAATATCAGTGCAGACATTTCTGTCCTTACACCCATAAAACTGTGTTTTGTGGTGATTCTAACAAACTGCAATAACATTTGCTTGAAAGATGGTAATGACCTGCATTTTCTGCTTGTGGTGTGGTTATTTGGTACCACCCCAGTTTGAATACAAATGAAATCAAGAGAGTAAACCACACGAAATTTCAATAAACCTCTTGAGACATGTTCAATATGAAAATATATTTGTTTAAACCGATGTCTATCTTTGGCTGTCTCTCTTTGCCTGCCTGTATCTATCTGTTAGTTTGTCTGTGCATCTGGCCACTCGTCTATTTCGGTGTCGCCAGCAGAGAAAAAACATGATTTCCAGGGATTTGCTTTGAATTGAAGTGTATTGTGATGTTAATGTTAGAGCTTTGTTACTTCAATTTCTCTGTAATTACAAAAAAAACATTCTCAGTAATCCAGAACCATCCATCTCGTTTCCCTGGAGAAAATACAACCATACATACTGTCAGTGCTGATAAGACACACCAGTTTCTCATGCATTCTGCTGTCTCGTGTAGGTTTTTAATAGAGGGAGAGAATTATTCATTGTCTTCTACAGTACGCTAATCGGTTAGGTCTGTAAAACCGTACTTCTGTTTGCCATTCTATGTGATTCCATTATGTTCTATTGTGCTGAACATTCCTGCGCTTTCATTCAACATTGTGTTTCAAAATAGCAGATGGCTTGCTAGCAGCGATAAGAGACATTTAGCAGATAAATGAATAAATAAAAATGATGATGGGGCGTAAGATGTAATATTCATATACTGCCAAGCTGCCATAAAAAAACCACAACTGTGTTTTCTTCACTCTCTCTTTTCCTGTGTGTGTGTGTGAGTGTGTGTGTGTGTGTGTGTAAGAGAGAGAGGTAGATTCTTCTTTTCTGAAGCAGTTCACCTGCAGTACATATCACATTTTAATATGTCTTTAAATAATTACTATTGAATGTGAGCATTAGTATATAATGCATGCCAAATTATGAGCTGGAAAACTTTTTTTAACACAGCATCTGCTGGAAGGATATCAAACATGAAAACATTTTTTATTAAATTAGCATTAGATTTACAATTGGTCAGACATACGACGGACAGGCTACTCTCGAAGCTGTTTGAAATAGAGCTGGTTTTAAGTGTTGTGTGTCTGGGTGTGTGCAAGTAGAGAAAGAGACAGAATGCAAGAGGCGCTATGCTAGCATATGTCCTTGTCGTTCAGGAAAATATGTTTTGAGAGAAGCACAAATAATTAATGACTTGCGGCAATCATGTATTAGAGAATTCAAGCATGAATGATATGTGTATGTGTGTGTGTGTGTGTATTTGTGCGTATGAGGGTTTGTGTGTCATGGGACAGTGTCCTTGCTTGGAAGCTGGCTGAAAAATGCAGAGCATGCAAACCTGAAATGGCAGGTGTCGGCAAGAACAGGTGAAAATCACACACTGGATGATACATCGTGCCTCTGTGTGTGTGTGTGTGTGTGTGTGTGTGAGAGAGAGAGAGAGAGAGAGAGAGAGAGAGAGAGAGAGAGAGACTTTATAGGACCCAGAGAATATATTTGACAAAGGTTGGCATTAAACTTGCTGTACACACTAGTTTACATTAGATTTTATTTCTCCCAAATCTATCCACTACAATGTGCAAATGACTCTGCTAAAATATTCCATTTGATCCAAATTGACCCCATTTAGAAGGGCACAGATGGAAAAGGAGCGGAGAGGGAGACATGCAGTTTAAATTTGCATCAGTTGCAGTTTATGCATGCACGCATGAATGTGTGTGTGTAAGAGAGAGACAGACAGAGAGTAAGGAGGAGAGACACTTTGTACAATATGTGTGGGTTAATTGCTGTGTGACCATGCTGTGAGCAGTGAACTCTGACATGTCATGGGTCAGACACTGCCTTTTCTGATTGGCTTGCAGAAGAGAAAATGTATAATTACTCTGAATAACCTTGCTGATGACCTTCATATTCAGCAGAACCTATCTGAGGGACACATGCATGCGAGCAGGCACAAACACACTCAGTGTTGCAAGAATTTCAGTACAGTGTGTCTCAATTATGACAGTATGGCAGTATCTGTTAATGATATTTAAAAATAAAATATATATATATATATATGTGTGTGTGTGTGTGTGTGTGTGTGTGTGAATAATCCAGTTGAGTGTATTCTTTTTTTTCTTTTAAAGCTGTCGTAATAATATTGCTATCATAAATTCTTTTAACCACGATAATCATGTAGTAAATCTGATATTGTGACAGTAATACTTCATACATAGTATAGTGGTCTCTATAGCAGTGAAGAAGATGATAAAATATAGTCCGAAGTACCGACAAACTTTTGGTAAAGGGTGAAAGGGATCACTTAAGAACACTTCTAAGCAAGTTTCTCCTGGAACTTGTGGTTCTCCATGAGTGTGTTTGTCAATTTGTGTGTGTGTGTGTGTGTGTGTGAGTTACTGAGGACACTAATCCCTCTGGCTTTGTCCAGGTCACGTATCCTGTCAGGTAGCCGTGGAGATTCAAAGAAAGAGCCAATGGCACGTCTTTGTGTCAGCAGAGCAGTATAATTAGTCTCTGACTTCCTGAGTTAGAGATTGACATTTAACTGGCATTCACACTCCTCTGTCTTGGTGTGTGTGTGTCACTGCACAAATGTGTTTATCATGTGCGTTATAGCCGTGCCAGGATTCAGCACTGTATACACATGCACACACACATATATATGCACTGTACAAAAGCCTCAGGATGTGACCCCGCCACCCCTCTCTATGTCATGTCTGAAACTGGCCATAATCTTACTTGACACGTTATGACAGAAACTATGACACGATATCATGCCATCATGGCTAGCAGACTCCTAACAGAGACAGCCTGAACACACTCAATACTAAACAGATGAGGAATATGCAGTATGCAGTGTATCTTATTATACATATGGTGATGTTTCGTATTGAGCAGAGTTGCATTGTATGGTAACGGTTGTGGTAATGCACTGTGCTTTTTGGAAAGATCATTTTGTATTGTGTTGTATTGCATTGTGTCTGTCCTGAGGCCAGTTTACACAAGTGCAGCTGACATGTCCTGAGGACCCGTGGACTGTCTGCAAATTTCAATGTTAGAGACACTCAATATTCCTTTATGTACAAGAGCATGCTTTCCCTTACAATGTGTGTGTGTGTTGCTGTGTGTTGGTGTGTATATGTGTGCCTCTCTCATCTTTAATGCCATGGAGGCAATGTGTGAAAGCTGTCAGAGAACATCAGGTTCCAAAAATAAACACTCCCCATGGGAAAAAGAGAGAGAGAGATAGAGAAGGAGAGATTGTAGAGGTATTCGCATGTACGAGGTAAAAAGCCAAGATTCTAGGATAGTGACAGTGATTAATTAGAGATTAGAGATTGCGGTAAACAGACAAGCACATATGTGCACACAGATATACTCACATATTGACAAACACAATGCCTTGTGGAGTTTCTAAAAAGTCTCTTGTTGTCATGGTACGCTAGAGGAAGGCCAAATGCCAGACATACCTAAGCTTTTCTTATAATAATGGGCCTCCGTAAATGAGATTTCAGTTTTACTATTTACACAAGTTTAAATCAAACAACTGACATACAACTAAACAAAGTAATGTGCACAGGGAAAAAGAGGGTGTATACTTTGCACCTCTGCCTAAATGATATAAAACAGTATTCACAGTGTTAAAATAAACAAAAGCTTCTGTCAGCCCAAAAGGGCTGTCTGTAGAACTTAAGGGAAGATTTAAGTTTAACCAAATGATTATAAGATAATGATAAGTTAAGTACATTATACTTTATTGTACACTGAACAAGCTGACTCTGTCAGTGAGATATATAAGACCACCAAAACGTTTTTCAGCACCACGCACCAAGGCTGCGCCCCCTTTTGGGCGAGAGAAAAAAGCTTTCACATATGTTAACGTGAGAAACTTTACTCTAACACAACAAGTAACAAACAACAACAACTAATAACTAAAGCTTCCACAGTAGGCAGATGAATATACACTTTCGGTGTGGTAAATAGTGAAATGATGCTGTTGACAGTTAACATTAATACTGATGGATAGCTACCTATCCATCAGTGTGGGAGGCTGCTGGATTATAGTCATTGACTTCACTGCAGCAGCAGTAAACATGTCTATCTCCAACTAAATCTCAAACCAGATCATACAGTTGTTCATTTACAGGTTGGTTATTTACAGACACTTATTGCTGGTTATTCAAATATGTAGAAATAATCAATGTCTGGCCAATGTGTAGGGTCATTGAGCCACTTGGATGGGGGATTAATTTAATAAAGGTATACTGAATGCCCACAATCAGGCAAGGTCACAAAATAATTATTAGACAAGTATATAAAACAAAGGCTTGTTTAATGTAAAATGAATGTACAGAAACTTGGTTACAGACATTTATCAATATTGAGTTCAGTTTTTCAAAACTCTTCACACAGTCAGCACAACAGAAGACTGTGTGGACTAAGCTTTTAATTACTTTGACACAAAATACATTTAATGACCACATCTTTGTTGTTTTCACACCCGAATACTCTCATACATGGCAAGAAACAACATTCAATTAAATAAGACAAAATCAATGTAAATTAGTTGTTGCTACATTCTGCCACGTCTACCTTAAAAAAAAAATACAAATTGAGGAGACCATAGCTGTTTTTCATTTTAATGGAGCACCTACCCAAGTGATTATGCTTTTTAATTTCCAGCCATGCATATACATAAGGGCAAATCATTGGAATGAGCTAAAACAAATGTATCTGCACACAGAGATAATTTACAAATAACATGAGGAAAAGGTGACCACTTAGTACAATACTACAATAAGGGTACACATCATATGCTTAACTAATGCATGACTCATGATGATTCAGTCCTTAATTAATGCAGGATGTATTGTGAATTCCTATTGCTTACCACTTACAATTAAACTGCTGACATGACTTTATCTGATTAGTTTACACTTAATGTTAAAAGTTAAGGAATGGCAATTCCTAGTACTTCATACATTATTTGGTAGGCGATAAAATGCTTATTGATTTTTACATCATACAAAAATGCCTCCCTAAACAGTAAGAAGACTACATCCAAAAATGTAAAATACAACAGCATGATTTGCAAAAGCTGTGTTGTAAAGTGGACAAGATTTATAATGAAAAACTAGTAGTTTCCTTTGAGGTGATCTGCTTCAGCAGCCCTTACCGAGGCAGGTCTTCTTTTACAGGGGGCACAGGGAATAAGCTGCAGTGGCTCATGGGTCAGGGTAAATACCAAGCCATTGAAAGTGATTCATTGTATGGTGACACATTTCATAATGCTTTCCTTCAATGTATCCTTGTAACAGAGATTCGGTTGTCTTTCGATTGGATTTTGCAGGTGCATTCAACATTCTTCACATAATGTCCCCCCCCCCCCCCCCTTTTTACCTTCTTATACCTTCTCCCTCTGAAAAAAAAGGCAAAGTTTCAGTTCATGTTATTCTCTCTTTCTTCTACGATGAATTTCAATGTCCTATAGTTACGTAGCAGGCAAAGGAGTGATTGTGAGGGTACAGGGGGAGATGGAGGGGAGAGTTTAAAAGACTCTTTTAAGATGACAGAGATGAATTCTTTATTGCAATTATTAGACACAAGAAGGAGAGAAAGATAGTGTGTTTAGTGTGTGTGAGAGAGAAAGAAAGAGAGGGAACTAAATCATCAAATCATCAAATCATCATACACTTCTGCCAGGCAGCTGATGAGGGAATGTAAGCCCCTGCTATCTCTGCTATTCCATACCAACCCTCTGCTTTCCATACAGGAGTGGTGGATAATTAAAAGATAGACTGATAGCATGGGAGAGCAAGAGGGCCACTGCGACCTCATCTCTGTTCTCCCTCACTCTGACATAATTAAAATAGAGACTTACAAAATCATTCACAGGATTTGTCCAACTGCAGTTTTTCCCCCTCTTTTCAACCATATTCACTCCATCAACAAAAATCATTTTCAGACTTAATTACTCTGCTTAACAACACAGAAAATAGGAACTGTTAAGGGCACAGGATATTTTATGGGTGCAATCATGGGAGCCGTTTAATTGCTTCAGGCTCAGAATAGAGAGGTTGACTGTGTTATCGTGGTCTCAGTATAACCAAAGCAAACTCCTCAGGGGAGTAGTCACACTAGTTATTTATTATACTGCTGTAATTACGGGTACTATAATTTGTATTTCTGTTGGTTTCATGTAGATACTGTGCATGTCTGCATGTTACCTTTAAAGTGTGATTGGTTTGGGTTACAGGTGATCCCAGGCAGGCTTAGAATTGTGTAAATGATGTTCTAGTCTGTTCTGGGTATGAAACAACTGGGTTGCTGTGGGGTTACCCAAGGTTCAGTCTCAATACAGCTGTTGTGTCTGCTGTGCTGTCATGGTGCTGGAAGGTCTATTGAGATTTTTTTTTCAGGTGAGCTTTTCTAAGATGTTGCTTTAAAGTATCTTTTGTGTTTGTGCCTCTGCAATTCAAAGAGCTTTAATGGCACAATAAGACTTCTTTGCATTTCCAAAGCAATGAGAAATACCACCACAATAAAGATAGAGAGTATCACTCATAATTTAAACATACAGTATGTAAATGTAGAGTATGTCAACTGGTATGATCAAGTGAAAAATTCCACATTGATTATAAGAACCAAATTTGCATTTTACAGTTGTGAATTATTTACAACAAGACGCGACACAGGTGTGTAGGGAGAAAAAGCAGGTCAATTCAAGGTGTACCCTCTTGACCAAGTTCTGGATCCTACAAACTTTAGTGGTGTAGTTCCTCATTTCAACCCTATTTCTTAAACCTCCCCCTCCAAGGCTGAAGGAGAAATATGATGGCTGCAAAATGCACAAAAATGCAAAATGGTGTGTAGTTCGTCTGTTCTGAGCTACTGTAGAAACATGGCAGTTGATAAACTCTGTGGAAAAGTAGCCAGGGTGTCTTTTGATATAAATGGCTTATAATAGTTATGATATTGTTAGCATCATTACACATATTATATTCCATTTCTGCAATATTCTGAAAATAGAGCCCCTGAAAGCTTACACACTGGACCTTTAACCAAGTAAGAAACTCTCAGGCTGCTGTAGACCGTTTGTTATGAGTGAAAGCTCCAGAACAGCTCTTAAATGGACACTGAGTAGTGTGTCTGTTTCCAAGATCAAGAAAATATTTTTTTTAAGTTAACACAGATGAGAAGTCCTAAGGGCTCAGAAAAAATATTTAAAAAATCAACAATGCAAACTCCACTTGCTGATGAAGATCATTTGATTGACAGCTCCAAACAGTCAGACTGTTTTGTAGTTTTGTTTGCTTAAACAGAACAAAACCTAACCAGGTGGCAGATGCTCATATGGCTCATGTTTGTAAAGCTATGGGCACTTTTGCATATTTAATTATATAAATAAAGTTTGGTTTGAGGACTTCTTTAGTTTCACAGTATTTTACAATCATTTGGGGAAAACTTGTCCTGTTAAAACATTTTATTTATTTATGTGTTGTAGAAAATACGTGCAGCTATATCAACTATAACAGCTTAGCCCTCTATTGCTGTTTTTTGTTCTTTCTTCCTCTAAACCCATTGACCACCCCTGGTCACCTCGTCCACCTTTCTACAGCTTCAGAGATAGACAGATCAATTTTGTCTGAAACTCAGCTCTCCCTGTGTGTTTTTGAGTACCTTCATAGCTCCTCTTCACCATCCTGTCATCCTGCTACCATTCCCAGCGTACCCTGTTGTAATCCTTTTCTGTCTCTCTGACGCTCGTTCGTTCACTCTGCTTATTTTTCACTCCCTTTCTCTTTCTTTCATTGTGCAGCCTCTGCTAGCCTCAGGGTGTGTGTGTGTGTGTGTGTGTGTGTGTGTGTGTGTGTGTGTGTGTGTGTGTGGTGGGTTAGAGAGAGAGAGAGAGAGAGAGAGAGAGAGAGAGCCCTTCTAGAGATTTTCTAAATCCCAGGTAAGAGCAGAGCTTTTCTGCGGGAGAATTTCATTTCAACACCTCTCATCTTGCACAGAGCGCAGGAGGATAGGAGTCTCCCAGTTATGAATCCAATAACCATTGTGTTTGTGTGTGTGTGTGTATGTGTGTGTGTGTGGGTTAGACTGTTGCCTGTTTATAGGATTGGAGGTTACTCCCATAAACTCAAACTGAAGGTCAAAGAGAAAAAGGAAAAAAAGAGAGGAAGACGGAGATGCGTATGAAGAGAAAAAGAGCTGGGAATATGTGTGTGTGTTGCTTTTGCATGAACAAGCGTGGATGACGAGGGTCAAAGAGTGAATGTGTGCGTTTGTGTGTGTGTGTGTGTGTGTGTGTGCAAAGTCAAGGTGGCATCATGACACCAGTACATACTCACTGTCTGTATGTTAATAGGCTTCTATCGACACGTAGGAAAGTGTGCTGTTATACACACATTTGTATACACACACATATGCACGCTGCGGCTCAGCGGGAAAGAGTGTATTGAGTTAGAGAGCTGAGGTCAGCTTTAAATCATTACAGGTCACCATGGCAGGCCTGGCTACCAGATTAGATTAAAGTCTGGCTGATAGACCCAGCCAAGCACATTAAAACACACACACACACACACACACACACACACACACACACACACACACACACACACACACACACACACACACACACTTGCCCATGGAATAAACACAAAAGTGGATACCCCAGCACATTAATCACAGAGAGCCTGGGTGTAATGTGCTGTGATGTAGCTTTGGTTTCTTGTACAGAAAGCGAGGCAGCTCCCTGACCCCTGAAGAGTAAACAGCCATACAACAGATAAAAGCAGTCCCAGTGGAGAAGACTGTTGGGAAACCAGCCTATTAGGAAGTTCAAGAGACTGATTAGATTAAAGCAGCCTGAGACGGGTCACTGTACTGGTCTTCTGGCTCCAGAAGCTCTCACCACCAGGATGACACACACCAGGGCCAAGCCATGCATACTCGCCTGTGCTTAATTCTCTGGGAAATACGGCTCCTTTGTTGAGATTAAAAGGTGTTTGTGTGTTTGTGTGTGCAGTTGGATGGAAGAGAGGACGGAATGAATGGAGGAGCAGCTGCTATTTATCTGCATGGCATCTCTGCTTTCAAGCACAAGCACAACAGCAACACTATAAAGCTCCCGTGGTGGGATATATGTTACTGCAAGCAAAGACGGGCCCTTATATCCAGCTCTCTGCGACGCTCGCACTTCTCTCCAAAAGAACAATAGAGTAGGAAGATGGAAGATCTCCCCTCTCCCCCCTCGCTATCTCTTTCTGCCACAGCAGCACGTCTATCTCTTTCTGTTAGGTGATGTATGTCTGACCTTCAGTGGTGAATTTGCCATTTGCTGCCAAGTGGATCTTTAACTGCTTCCATGATTCACATGACCTCACTTCCTCTGACCCTGCTAGGTGCTGCTCGGCGTGGCATACAGCCAAAATCAGAGGTGCACTAAGCCAGGCCAGATAAGGGCTATTCCAAATAAGTTTGGACTGCTTTGAAAGCTCTCACCCAAAGTAAAGCTCCTTCTAACTCCTCTCCTCTCCTCTCCTCTCCTCTCCTCTCCTCTCCTCTCCTCTCCTCTCCTCTCCTCCTCCACAATTATTGATGTACAGGGGTGGAGCCTCTGCTCTCTCTAACACCATATTTAATCTTAACTGTCACTGCTTTGAAGCACAATAACTGTAGAAGAGAGGACTCTTGAGTGTGTTCCTGTGTTTGACTAAAATTGGCTGTGCACAGTGTATTTCTCATTGTACTCTGGGACAAACCAGAGACCCCATCAACAGACCTTATCTATTATTTACACAGCACCACTGATATTCCAATAAATAAGATAACTGCCATTCCAAACAACTTTCTACTGTCAAAAACAAGAGAAACATATCCATATGCTAACTGGCACCCAGACACAGCAGTATATTTTGATCCAGTGAGTAGCTTTAAAAAAGATTTCACAATGCCAAACAAGTATGGGGTTGATGAGAGCAGTAAAAGTTCATGGCACACATGCAGTTGCTTACAAACAAAAACAACAGAAGGACAGAAGGGATGTATGCACGTGCAAGCACACACTTGAGAATGATGTCATTCGTTCTGGACAGGGTGTTGGGTATTCCTGTATTGGTGCTAACTCTGAGGGCCATTTCTTTCATCTGCAGCACAATATATGCTGATTAGCTCCCAGGGAGCAAGCCACGGAGAGGCGTGTAGAGAGACAGGGGGCAAAAGAGAGAGAGAGGATTTTGAGATATGTGAAATGAATTGCTGTCCAAGTGCATTAAAACTACATGTTGAATATATTCCCCACCAGAATTTGGCAGAGGGAGTTTGAGCAAATGCATGCAAATACAGTTACAAACACACACACACACACACACACACACACACACACACACACACACAGAAACTAAAAGAGAAATGTGCACAGGCTTGTAAATACACACTTTATCCGCATATGTATGAGAGTTGCAGTCTCATTAATAGTGTTAGCGCAGCATTGCACCTTAATGATCCCTATCTTTCTCGGTGCATCTGCCTCTGACACCATTTCACTTTAACTGCAGGGCCAGCAGGGTTCAAGTCAGGACAGAGCACAACTCATACAGCGCCATATATCAAAGACATATCAAACCACTTTACCAGAGGGTGACTAATTGACCACCGCCCTGGAGATCAAGTCCAAATCCAAAGCCAGGTTGTCAGCTCTGACAAGCCCACGTCTGGTCCTCGTCCCATATTTTACTCTCCGCTCCTCTCTGCTTTATGCTGAACAGTCATATTGAGAGCTGAGGCTACTCCACTCTTATTCTACTGGGTTCTTTCTCAGTGGACCTTTCTGACCAGATTTGACCAGCTTCTTATTTTCTATTCCCTCTCCCTACACAGTGAGCCTGCACCTATACTGCTCAACCATGAAACCATAACTAAATATAAATCATCCTTTCTCTTACTCTGTCATTCTGATAGCCCCTCCACACTCTCATTTGTTCTCTTTATTTTTCCCTCCACCCCCCCACTCTCTCTCTCTCTCTGTCTCTCATATTCTCTCTTTCTCACTCTCCACCTTACACAAACACAACCCTAATAAATTGTGCCACTGGTAATTACATAGAACCCACCGGTAAATTTCACTTCCATTTACATTTAGATTACAGAATATTTCATTCCTATCAATCTGCAGTGCAAGACCAATGTCTGGATGGCTTCGCCCATATGCAGACACAACTGTTCATGGCATTTTTATGCTTTTACTGGTGTGTGTACGGACACACACACACACACACACACACAGGAACAAGCACAGGGGAGAGAACGCACACACGCAGGTGAGTGCACATAAACACGCATGGCACGCAATCATGCTCATAGAGATGCACACACACACTGAGCAATAAATCTCAATGTTCACCAGCACACATGGACAAATGCACATATTACAATGGAAATCCTAATTTCACAGCATAGCACCTACATATTTATATAAATACAAACATGTGACTATAAATATGGAGCCCACTTATAGCTGATGGTATCTTCATTTCAAATGTTTGCTCAGGTATGTGTGTTCATGAAATAATTGTGGTTTCGAGAGTGACAATTTAACTTGAACTGTGCAATATTTATCTGGTAAAATAAATCACCCTCATTCTTTCATCACCAGAAATCTCAATATAAGAATATATAACTGCCTCCACATTCCTTACGTAGTATTTTCACAGATGCCATGGCGAGTCTTTGTGGACACATACTTCTGTCCCCCCCCCCCCCACACACACACACACACATTTATTTTCACAAACTTCCCCACTTCTGGATCATAATACATTCAGATGCAATCTCATCCACTGCGCATAAAAGACAGCAATATGAGCCCAAAACCTAACTGTAATATTTCAGAGGTTTATAAGAAGAGGAGAGGAGAGGGAAAAAGAGCCAGAGGCAGCAACTGGGGAAAACAGATACCACCAAGATTTTGCCTTCTCTCTCTTCCTCTCTCTCTTTTTCTTTCTGCCTGTCTCACCATCTGTCTCTCGCTCTGACTCTTCCAACCACCCACCCACTCCCCTCCTCTCAGTATTACTGCATCGTTTCCAACAGTAATGAGTGCACCAGGAGCAGGGAGATAGCAAGGGAGAGGGGAGGTACTTCTGGGAATTAGAGTGTTTATAATATACACAACGGTTTTCCTCTTGTGGTTGATCAGTGCAAATAGTCCCCCACCACCCCTCACCTCCCATCCCGCCCCCCACTGCACATACACCCTGAAGATACTGAATCACACTGCATCACACACCTGCATACTGAGTGCTTCCTGGTCCCTGACATTAGAAGAACGTTAATAACAAATACAAAGGAGCCTTAAGTGTTTGTGCTATTGTTTTTTTTGCATTACCTGATTGTTTAGGATACATTCATTACTGCTGCTGCTTTGCTCTCAGTGGCGCTCCAGGACACAGAAAATACATTACCTAGCAGTGCTTAAGTGTATGAGACATTAACTAAAGCTTTTGCCAGAAGATAGTATGGAGGTAATTTCCTGCGTAAAATTGGTTTCCTTTTTCTTGTGTGAGGGAAGTGTAGTCCCAGATGGTATAGTGGCTGAAAAAAAAAGAATAAAGACAATGTTTCAATCACTGACACTGGATGCGTGTGTCTGTAGGTGTTCTTATAGAATATATGTGTAGGTGTCTGAGTAGATAATGGTCTGATGGGTAGATAGATGGTGTCCAGGTGTGGACATGAGAGTGCTGATGTTTTCTCCACCTGAACAGCTTTAGTGTCATTAGGGAGTTGTGCTGATATGATCTGCTGAGGTTCGGGCCGGTGGCTGCAGGAAGAAAATTGAAGCGACAGGGTGATGTTAAAGTTTAGACTGTAGAGCAGCAGGAAACCAGCAAACTGATAATGCTGGCCATTGGGATAGATCAGCATCAGTACAGTGTAAACAGCCACAAACATACATACACGTATAAACACACACTGTGTTGACCCTCAAGGTTACACTGAACTGGCAAAAGATCCTGGACAGCTTAGCAGAAAGCAAATCACTGGAGAGAGTGGAGTCCGAATGAGAAAAGGAAAACTGCTGCCCTCATGTACAAGCATGCAGACCTACAGACTCATGTAAAAATGCATGATCAGCACAACAACAGGGCCATAGTCATTTTTAGAAATACTGAAATCATAAGTCAAAGTACTTCTTCCCCCAGGAATGCTTGAAAATACCTCAAAGTCTGAGCAATGTTTTGATTATTTGGATTATTTGTTTAAATATTTTTTCACAGAACTTTTCAGTTATATTGTCTGTAAAGTGTTTTTCCCAACATGAAGGTCTCTCTGTCTCTGTTAAGCATGTATTGCCAACTTTTCACAAGCCAAGAAAAACAGTCCTGTTTTCAGCTTTGTGACTGTGCTTTTTTCAGATAATTCAATGGGTTTTTAAATGGTCTGGACATGGAGATGCATGACATTTAGTGGACAGTGATCCTGCACAGTATCAAGAATACAATTCTGGTAATAAGTTAAAATTGGGTACATTTAAGCCTTAGCCTCAGCCTTAGCCTTTAAAATGTCTGCCAATGTAAAAAATGATGGATCCTTAAACCAACAAGATTCCCAGGAAAATACAAAAGTCAAGAGTGCAGTCTTCAGTAGTCACTACAGTCCTGTGCACAGATATGAAAACATATTAATACAAAATATTACACAAGTAGACACTCATATTTCTTATAGATCCTCTCTTTTAAATCCATACCCATTTCAATGAGATAACAGAGAAATACAGAACAGATGGTATATTAAGCTCTGAGATTATTAAGATGGGATATGTGCAATAACTTAATAAGTGAGTCCATGTCCCTGAATTTTTTTATGCATACCACATAGAGAGTTCTAGGCCAACATTTACCTCAAAATGAGACTTAATTTTAAGCTTTACTTTGGGTGGATTTTTTAATAAAAGTTATTCTATGAAGGAATTCAAGGTTAAATCTCTATTTTAAAATAGACACGCTCTCTGTTCTTTATTATGATGACTAAATCACTGGAAACAGACCTACTAAAAGTCAGGGGTGAGTTGCTGAGGTCTCATCAGAACAATCCAAATAAATTGTCTTCTTAAAGAATATGCAAAAACAGACCCACACAAAGAAGCAATGTTGTACAGATTTGCATGGTTTCACCCTGACACATGTATTCTCTCTTTATATACATGTTTCTCACTGTCTGACGACATCACACAAAGCCATGTTGCCATTACCGCTGAGGGGAAATCCATCACAGAGGAGCGCCTGTCCACGGTCTCCTGAGAAAACACACAGGGTCACCATACAACTTTAAACAAAGATGTTAATACAAGTGTGTGTATGCTCATAAATATGTGTAAGCGTGTCATGTATCATAGAGGGGGAGGGCATAAGTCCATTAATAGGCCCATATATAAGGAGTATGGTATAGACAGACACATCCATGTTTCATTCTTTCTGTGTTTACTGTAACTGGGTGCCGAAGAGTCCCAGAGGAACAAACCTCTCATGTACGAGGGCACACAGATAAAAACAGCACCATCACACACTCTCTCAGTCATAACAGATCAAAACCAAAATGCATGAATAACATAGCTCTGAGGCTAGTTCATGTAATGATGCAGGCATCTACAAAGGGCCATGGTTTGAGAGGACTGAGAAGTGGCAGGAACCTGACCATGGACAGAAGCGTCAGGAAAATGCAGGAAAATGCTGTGCAATGAGAGAATGAGTAGGCTGCAGAAGAGCAACAGTTTGACAAAGAGTAGGAGGCTGTCGAGAATAATATGTTTGTGAAAGCTGCAAAAGTACAAGGATCAGCCATGTTTGTATTAAGAGTGTTTGTAAGTTCAATTGCCTCAGATGCAGTAATAGAAACCAAAAAGTTTTTTTTTTTTTTTTGCAAGGTGCCCTTTGGGTGTTTCTTGAATAAAAGATGTGATAAAAGAAAGTTTTATTAAAGTCCCTTTTTTCTGTCTATCACAAACACAGCAGCACCTTGGTTTAATGTTATTTTGATTTAGTCACTGGAAGCAGATATTTAAAGACCCTAAAGCTGAATTGATAGCTGCACTAAATCTAAAACACTGCTGACGTGGGAGGATAAGTAGCCTATCAGAGAGGCACTTTTGTTCAGGCATATCTCATCTCCAGTGACAGGTGTCCTACCTTAAATGAAGCTTGAACTCGATAACAAAATGAAAGTTGTGCTAATCTGAAGGACACATCTCTTTGTGGTTGCATATATCGAGAGAGCAAAGTGGACCCTCTTGTCTCCTTCTGTGTCCTTCTACCTCGTGTTTACCTCTAAAACCCAGAGCTGTCTGTTCAGTGTTGACGTTGAGCACAAAAGGCACCCTAATCCCGGGCTGAATATGCATGACGCGCCGCGCAGTGCTGTGCTGTGGGTGCTCGCAGTTGAATAGTTTCAGCACCGCGTTGGTGAACAGCGCCATACGCCGCTGAGACAGCTGCAGCGAGTTCCGAGCTGCTCTTTGACGGCACCCGGCGCAGTTTGACAGGCCGAGCCCGGAGAAAGACCCTTTTATCTGTAATCAAATCATTACCCTCGAGGTTGCAACTGAGTGAGGTTTCCCCTGACGATACCGAGACCTTGTAAAAAAATAAATAAAATAAATAAAATAAAAAAGCATGGCGCTTTTACATTGATGCCCTCCAAAGGAAAAGATGGGAGAGAGAGAGAGAGAGAGAGAGAGAGAGAGAGAGAGAGAGAGACATGAGGGAGTGAGGTTGGACCAGAAGACACGGGAGACACAAACATATTGTCGGTGCCTCGTTTGAAGATAAATCATACACAGTGATACACACCTTATAAATAAAGTTTATCACATTTCCTTCACGTACAAGAAAGAACAGGAAAAAGATGGGGAAAGAGAGGAAGGAATGGAAAGAAAGGAGAAATGGAAGAGAGAGAGAGAGAGGCACTTCAATTCTGAGTTACTCAAGCGTAGCATGGACAGAAATTATCCCACACACACACACACACACACACACACACACACACACACACCACCCCATCCCAGGCATGGGTACGGGCTACATATTATAGGCTACAGCAGACAGGAATCCGGTCCGGCGCAGCCTCCGAGAAGAGAAGAGGCAGACACACACTCATAGAGAGAGAGAGCGAGAGAGAGAGAGATAGAGAGAGAGAGAGAGAGAGAGAGAGGACCACTTCAGCCTGTCTCCGCTGAAGCCCCGATAATAACTACAGGACTTCTCTGGATGAGTCTCTCCGACCTCGTACAGCGGAATTTCATCCACAACACGGATGATTTTAAACCCCGGTGTCAATCAATATAGAGAGCAGAGAGGGGGAGAAAGAGGGGTCAGATGTTTTCCCTTTCTTTCGACGTGCGTGAATCGGAAGCGCACCTGCGAGGGTGTCTGCTCCCCTTTTCTTTATTGAGAACCCCAATTGGGGTGCTGCTGCTGATGCTGCTACTTGGCTGAGGCAGCATACACTTTACAGACTGGACCAGTGGACTGTAAAAAACAAAAAAAAGAGAGAGACAGAGAGAGAGAGAGAGAGAGAGAGAAGAGGGGTGAGTCAGGAGAGAAAGAGAGAGAGTGTGTGTGAAACAGAGACTGGAGAGATCTCTCTTCCTCTGGCACTCTACAGGCGCTCATTCATTTATTTAAGCCCGACCGACGACAGCATGCCAAGCGCAGACTCCAGCGGCAGAGCTCGGTCAGTATAACATCCCAGCCTCTTATTTTTTCTCTGTCTGGCTCTTTCTGTTTGTAGTTTTCTCT
>OX336884.1:13330000-13335000 GCA_946959425.1 Argyrosomus regius | reverse complement strand
TTAACAAAAGAGATTAATTTCCCAGTGCCCTGACCTAGCTGTAAAGCTGCTTTAAAAAGGGGGGGAGCTTCTCTCCCCCTCACTTTTCTTAGCGGGACAGATTATGGCACAACAGAAAAAGCAATTACACTATTTGTGCATTTCAGTTAGCCTGCTGAGCCTCACGCGCACCAGGGGTAACGATGAAAATAGGAAACAGGGCATGTTGAAAGCAGCAAGTAAGGGGAAGGAAATAGGAAGATGGTGTTATATGGAAGTGTGTGTGGTTATGTATTTGAGTTCTCTGGCCTGATGCCAGAAAACAGGCTAAATTATTTTCAGCCTTGTGAGTTCATAACTTTTTTTTCCCCCCCCTGGTACAATTATCCGGAGACACCATCAGCCAGAGAGGTGTGGAGGAGAGTAATGACTGGTGTGAAAGGTGACACGCAGAGATAGCAGACTGCCCTAAAAAGCATCATTAGGTGGAATCCCTGCCTCTGCTGACCATCATGCCAGGCCACCACACAACCACATGCAGCTCTCCTGTTGAAATCTGAAAGAAACAGCCTGGGCTCAGTTAATCTTAGATTGACTTTTCTCCTCAAATACTCAACTGTTAACATGAGAAGCTGAGTTTAGAGAAGTGTTCAGAGCTCAATTTGAAACACATATTGCTTCAGTACTTTTTTTTTTTTTTTTTTTTGGTGAGTGTGAATCCAGTGAGATAGAGGAGGCTTAAATCACTGGATCCTTGTGTATCAGATTCGGCCTGCCCCCTAGAGGATGTGTGTGTGCATATTTATAAAGCACATAAAACCCAATGATATGTGACAAATGTGAGAAATGTATACAGACAACAGTCTGCTTTGCTACAATAGACTTTATATATACAGCACCTTTCAAAACAAAGTTACAAAGAGCTTTACAGATAATGAAATAAAATAAATGCACCACAAAAAATGAATTACTGAACTGGAAAAGTAAAAGTACATTAATAAAAGGCTTGAACTCTAACAGCATATAGTGAGCCCGAAACTAAGTCACAGTGGCTCTTACATTTGCTGCTGTAAACATGTCTAAACAGGAAGTCATGCTTGTCATATTTAGTTGGAGTAGTTGGCATAAGCACCGGAAGCTTCCATGGATAAATAAAATATAAAAAGAGTAAACAACATCTACATAAACTTCATCAAGGATGGAAAAAAGATGTCACGGTACTTGACACTGAGTTTAACATTTGATCTCTTGGAAATGCATCAACCAATAAGACCGCAAAAACGACTACTCAGACTAATTAAAGACCTTCAAATATCTTGTATGCTCCCACAGTGAGACTTGATTTCTTAACATATCTCTTAATATCACTGTAGATGCATGAATTGACATTCTTACTCTTCCTTGCAGGCCTTTTGAGCGCGACCTAGTGGATCACTGGCTGCCGGTGGACGTGTACATCGGAGGGAAGGAGCACGCTGTCATGCACTTGTACTACGCTCGCTTCCTCTGTCACTTCTGCAGGGACCAGGGTCTTGTTGCTCACAGGTACAGAGCACAGTGCTTTGTATGCTTTTGTTGTGCATGAACACGTTTGAATGTTAATTATAACCCTCTTTCTTTATGTCTGTCAGGGAGCCTTTTCGGAAGCTGCTGGTCCAGGGTCTGATCAAGGGCCAGACCTTCAAACTGGCGGACAGCGGCCAGTACCTTAAAAGAGAAGAAATAGACTTCACAGGTACACTCTACCTGAATCTGCAGGGTGCTTGTCAGTGTGACACATCTGTAACAAATTGGAGTGGGCTTCCCTCTGTGTGGTTCTGCCAGATAAAACTGCAAACAAATAAGTCATGACAACATTTCCTTTCTTCTTTTTACTGTAGTATGTATTGACACCAGTATCCAACCTCATCCCTTTTATGCTGCAAATAGCAGTCCCGCTCTGTTTTGTGCTATATAACTCTTCCCATTTGAATGACAAGTTAACCAGCTACTCTTGACAAAATTCAAATCACAAGATATCTTTTGAACAGACCTAAGTGGTCTATCACAATTGGCTTCAGGCCCAAGGATTTTCAGCTTCTCTCTATTGCTTGGTAACAGAATAAATAGGAGACACTGGTGGCTTACAGAGAGAGCGAAGCCTCTTGATCTTGGTGTTACAGACTCAGATTGACTAGGCTTTACATATTTTTCTTTTTCGCCATTACTAATTATGATTGAACAGGAGCCAATAATAGGAAGCAATGACAATTAAAAACATAGTGAGATTACTGATTACTGAGATGACTGAAAGAGTCTTTCACTTTGTCCAGTTATCAATGACCTCTGACTCCTAACATGCCTCTTCTAGGTAAAGAGCCGGTGGCATGTGGTGGTGGTCCTATTGAGGTGACGTGGGAGAAGATGAGCAAGTCTAAACACAATGGTCTGGACCCCCAAGAGGTGGTCCAGCAGTACGGCGTGGACACCGTTCGACTCTACATCCTTTACGCCGCACCACCTGAACAGGACATCCTCTGGAATGTGAAGAGTGAGCCATGACACCTTCATTTTATTTAGCATTATAAATTCATGATGATGCCAGAGCATGTTTGTTTTTTGAGCTCCATTTGTATACCGTGAGAAGCTGTTTCTCCCGCAGTATATCAAAATATCCCTTTCTTCTGTGTCTGTGTTTGTCTACCACCCCAGCGGACGCCCTCCCTGGGGTTCTGCGATGGCAGGCTCGCCTCTGGCAGCTAGTGACCAAGCTGAGGGGGGCTCGGCAATTAGGAGATGTCCCCAACCCCTCCCTGCTGAAAAAGAAAGAGCTGGGCGAGACCAAGAAGATCTGGGAGAACAAGAACTACGCCATTCAGGAGGTAGTGACTCCATAGCCTCAGGTTGGCTGAGGTCTTGAGTAAATGGCTGAAAATCTCTGATGATGACCTTGTTTAACAGTTAGATGTTGTAATAGTCATTACCAGGAGGGGTCAGTAATGCGTCCATATTAAAAATCCCAACTTTTTACAGCATGTTGGTGTTCATCGTCAAGACAGGTGTCACCATGGTCTATGTATGTAATCATCTGTAGTTGATTTAATGTCCTCTATTAAATAATCTATTTCCTTTAGCCCTTTTTTACACTGCAATAAATTGTACTTTTGGAAAGCATGACAAGATGCCTTTTCCAGGATTCCCACGCATCCTTGAAAACTTGGAAAACACTTGACCAATTGTTTTCAAGTATACGTTTAAATCAGACTTCTACAGAGAGGAACATATTAGTTTATAGCGTGAATCGTGTCTGTCATATCAGCTTGATCATCACTGAAAAAGCCCTGGAAAGTGATCTCTAGAATAGACTGGCAACCCTGCTTTCCTCAGTTACAAGGCACTATATGATATGTGGTTCAAGGTAATATGCACTACAATATATAGTCCTGAGTTCCAACCTGTCCATCCATCGTAACCTGAAACCCCAAGAGTAAAGAGTAAAAGAAAGAGGGGATGGAAATTGATTTTAAATCCAGTCTGTCTCCTTTCACACTTTATAAATAGCCTCCTTTGGCTGCCAGGTTTGATTCTCTCTCTCCACACCCCAGGGCCGGTGCTTTTAAAGGACCTCAGGCTGTTTGCCATAAGCCCCCAAAGCTGAGGCGGTCCTTTGATCCATCCCTCAGAAAAGCCTCGGTGATCGACCTCCTTCTCCCTAGGGCCCTTCCCAAATCAGTTCTTCTTCCCAGAAGGCTAAGCAGGGGAATGTTGACGCGCTGTGTGCCTTCAGCTGGTATACATAGTGATAACAAGAAAGAGGCTTCTCTTTTGGGCCTGACATTGTTTTCTAATAACTCTTCGGCGGCTGACTCAAAAATATTCCACGACACAGTCGACCTGTCTGGAAGCAACAGTATAGATGCACCAACCATATTTATGACACCTGTTTTTTTGTTGGTATTTTCAGGTGACCGCTCACTTCACAGAGGACTTCCTTTTCAATGCAGCCATTTCTCGCTTGATGGGACTTACCAATACACTGAGTGTGAGTGTGCCTCTCCTGTACCGTGAAATAAACATTTATCGTTAGCGTTTGGAAATCACATTTTTACTTCTGTGTGTGTTCAGAGTGCAACAGCCAGGGTGGTCCAGCACAGTGTGGAGTTTGAGGAAGCTCTGGCTGCATTGGTTATGATGACAGCACCCATGGCCCCTCACCTGGCTTCTGAACTCTGGGCAGGTTGGTGACATGCGTATCATACACAAATAATGTATAATGCTCTCAAACACTCACTTACAGAAAAATAAACAGTTGACCCATTACATGACAAGAGGTGGTGCATCCTGTAATTAATGTACATTATTAATTTAGTTTTAAATTCAATTTTTGTGACATATGCATGTGAAGTTTGTGCTAGAATGAGGTTATTTCTAATGTCTGTAAGAGGAAGTTGCCTCAGATAAACTTAATGTCGACACCCATCTAATACCAGTACCAGTATGAAGTAATCAACCGCCATTAAGTCAATGAAACTGAGATTTTTTTTTTCATTTGTATTGTTGTTATACATACTGTTAACATTTCACCTGAAAATATACTCACTGTCCATCAAATGAAACTGAAAGCGGTGCTGAGAGCTCTTAACCAAGTGTAGAAAACAAACAATACAAGGGAAGATCTAGCGTCACTTTTCCTGCCTCCTGTATGAACATTTACCCCGACGCTGGCCTGGAGGACATCCCCTTATTGTCGATGACACACATACATCAGCCTTCTGCACACAGCTGAGAGAAAAGAGGTTCCGGAAAAAACACATTATCCAGCTGATAGCTGCAGTCTGGAAAAACCTGACAGATGATCACTGTGAGGAAAATGTGTGAGATGCTGTGTGTATTTTGTTTGTGTTCACATACAGTATGTAGTGTTTTTTGAGTGTGGAACATATGACCTCTTTTTGCACTCAGTCACGTTTTGCTTTTCACTCTCCTGCGTTGTTTGTAATTCTCACACACGGCTCAGGATAGAGGAAGTTCACATCCTTCCT